>JAODUO010000391.1:390000-395000 GCA_025642075.2 Ridgeia piscesae
CGAGGTCTCGTATTGCGCTACAGAAATGGCACACACGCGAAGACGTCACCTGCTTGCAGATGACAGCATTGATGAAGATGTGAGGTCGTCGATTCATTTAAGCCCTCAGCGTCTCGTTGCTGTAGCTCCATCAAATTCGCGTCCACCATCTGTCCAATGCTTGATATTGTCAATCCGTGCAATTTGTCTTCGATGCTTTCACTTTTTTCTAGTTGTTTTCCTTCTTTGCTGCTAAGTACTAGGTTATCAGCCGTCCCTTCCCAAAGGCCGTGGTTTGCCGTCTTCCCTCTCTTGATAGAACGTCGCAGACATTTATCCTTCATCCCTAGTTTACCGCCATGACAATAGCTGCCGCATCACGGACAATGGATTTATCATCATCTATCCCGAATGTTCTAGTCTTACTGCCAGACGGCGAGAAGCTGAAAACTAGGGAGTACATACGTCTGTTCATCGATAATATCATTATACGGATGTATGTTCCCTTTGTTATCAAACTCATACAGCGCTTCTTGTTGTACAGCGCTGATCTGAATTGTCCTAAGATTTGTTTTTCAAGCAAACCACTTACTGTGTCATTTGCATATTTCCACACCGAGCAGACTCGTTCAAGACGCGGTCGAGACGCGTTCTTGGTGCGTCATGACCGCGTCTCAAGCATCTCATCGCGGCGCGTCTTGAGCGAGTCTTGAGCGAGTCCCGAGTTGAATAGCCCGCACAGCGCGGAGATAAGAATGCGTCTCGAGGCAAGACGGGTCGACGCGCGCGCTCGTGTGGAAAATGTGGAAAACATAACGGCAGGCAGTACAACAATATATTATGCAACGTCAACGGAAAGTGTGTCGTCAAGAAAATAATAGTTAAGTTTAGACGTGTGCATTTGATTGGTTTAGTGGTGCGCTCTACATTAAGCTGATGTTATGAACATATAATTATACAAATTTATTCTACGCATAACATAGGTATATATATATATATATATATATATATATATATATATATATATATATATATGCCTAATACTTGATAAACAGTTTCAATTTTAAGACATAATTCATTACTAGAATGGAATGCATTACACAGTAACCTAACATTCTTGCGGCCTGCTCCTGTGCACCTTTTCGGATCAGGCGCTACCCTGAAGGCATTTCCCCGTCTCATTCATGTAATCATATTGTCCTTCTGGGAATCTGAATTATAATTTACGATTAGGAAGATCGATATGTCACCGTGGTACAACTACACCTGTATCACAATCAAACGCTGTGTTTGTACACGGCAACCAAACGTACAGACAACAGACCGTCTCTGCTATCTTTGCACCTCACTGGGCTACAATTAATTTCTCGTTAACCTGTCGCCACGCCATCGTGTCTCACGAGGACGCGTCCGTGTTTATAGATCGACGATCTGGCTACATTTTACGTAAAACTAGTTACCAGAAAGAGTGTTGTCGTATCGTCTACGTGGTTCGCATATCTACGGCCGTTTCAGAAACATCGCTGACTTAGTTCTCAGCCGTTGTCAGATTCGTCCAATCGAAAATGTAACACAATTACGTGGCCAGTCAGAATACAATGTACCCCGAGTAGTAACATGTCAGGAACATGAAGACTCTTTGCTGAACCAAATGTGGACATCAATAGCAAATCAAATGAATGGTTTAGCAGCGTCCACGTTTTGTCAGCCACACTGCGTTTCCCCCGTTATATTCTTTCCTATACTTTACTTCATCTAGCGTATGGTATTTTGCCAATTGTCTTCTTTTCAAATGCATGCATGCCACATATAAACGTGTTCATATTGCACGCTCGCATAAATGCACACACGCTCGCACGCATGCGTATGCGTATGCGTATGCGCATCCGCTCACACACACACACACACACACACACACACACACACACACACACACACACACACACACACACACACACACACACACACACACACACACACACACACACACACACACACACACACACACACACACACACACACATACACATACACACAAACAAACAGTATACGAGTATACGTTTGGTGTGCACGCATGTAAGCACGCACATGCCCGGTTTGTCGCATTAAAACAATTATCATCAAAGCCAGTGAAGCTCATTTCTCTAAGGCTCTATACAATAACTTCCTCAACTTATTGTAAAGAAGAACCACGACTGGCTGGATATCATTCGTCAAGCTCCGCAAGATCTTCATTGGTAACTACTTGAAGAGACTAGACTACAACTCATGAATTCGTACCTCAGCATATAGTTCGGAAGCATGGCCACTCACTATTCAAGCAAAGAACAAGTTAGCGACTGCACAAAGAAAGGTGGAAAGAAGCAGTGGCGTACTTAGAGGGACGACATAAGGCCATGACGCATTTTGGCTTTGGAAATGTATCGTTATAATAACGTATGCGCGATTACAAAGCAAATGTATCATGCTTCTAAGAGTTCAAATATTTAGCCCCTCTTTCCGATAAATTGGAAATAAATATGTTAAACATCACATATCGGGACAGACATGACTGAACAAATCAGTTTAATGGAAGTGGACTTGAGCAGGGAACATTAGTAAATAATCGATGGACATCGCGAATCACCATCTGGAAACCTCGTGAAAACGATCTAGAGGAAGACTGGCGAGACGATGGAGAAACGAACTAGACAACTACTGGAAAGAGTATCTGGTAAAATTTTTATAAGGCAGGCCTTCTCCAAACCATGGGACACTACGGATACAACGTTCGTTGTTTTATATTGGCCTTCCACCATCATCTGATAGCCATAGCTAGTTTTCTTAGAAATCGAGCCATTTTGGCGATCCAATACAATATCCTTATTTTAAGATAGCCGTAGGCAAGTTTCCTTGAAATCGAGCCATTACAGGAAACGCTCCAACAAGATATCCATCCGTACTACAGTGATACTTCTTGCCGCTTTATGGGAACTGTCGTTTCTACACGCTGACAGGCTTCGCTTGTGTCTAGGCACGTACTCTTTTGCTATAGACACATTTTACACGCCAAACTCTTGCTGTTGTTTGTGTTTCGTTTCAAAATATATCTTCCCATTGCGTTACGTAAAGGCCTAATTTCCTAACTTAACCAGTCACTGGAAATGCACCTTTTTAAGAGCAGGATCAACCATTTGCTCACACTTTCAATTCTACAACTAATGTACATGAATGAGTGATTTTGTGGCCGTGTTCCTATACTCAAGTGGCATCATATTCGTCTTCTGCGGAGACCACCTCTCCAAGTTGCATTTGTTGCAGGCTGCTATTGCTTAAAGGTCTTTATACAGGTATTTGTACCGTTGCAAGTAGTACTCTCATGGTCAGGTCGGTTGAATCTGTACAAGATGTGTTAGGGGTCGTTCATAATTGTCAACATTTCCAGATGCTTACAAAGTGTGTACGCGTTTTCTCCCCCTCCCCAAATAGTACATTGTTGATTGTTGTGACTAATACGTTCTGTACCAATACTAGCAACTAGGATACAACAGATTTTTAAGCGTACAAAATCCTCTGACCCCTCCCCTAGTGTACCGTTTGCATGCTTCAGATGTTTTTAATGAAAATATCCCCTTAGGCCACGTAACACGGCTGATCTGTAATATCAGATTTGTAGTAAGTAGCGCCATCGGGTGATCAACAAATAAGCACAATACATTCGCCAGATGGCACCACAGTGCACTTGCGTTCTTGGTTATCTTGCGTTTGGTGAACTTGGTCCGTTGTTCGAGTTTTGACGGCTAAAGTGTATTATCAAGACATGCCTATAATAGTCCGGGGATTACTGCTGATGGTAGCTCAACTTTTCAAATTCAAAGTTCACTCATTCATCATGCGTAATGTGAATTCTTTAAAATGCAATTATGCTTTGCTTGATTCGAGACGATACTGGGACTTCGGTAGTTGGTCTGGTCTGGAAGAGCAGGAAGACGTCGATGGCGACGGAAGTTGATGCCCGTATGTTCCACTGTCAAAAGCAAGCGACGTCGCAGTTATTTGGTGGATCGCGCCTGGTTCTAAGATGAATGAAGTGAAATGACGCAAGGTTTGTATAAAAAGACGGAATTCACAATTACAGAATATGACCTACATGACCTTTGAATGCGGCAGCTAGTGACGTCAGACGCCGAAAGTCGAAATCGAAAGTCGTCTGCCTTTTAGTTTTGGGAAGCGTCTGTTGCCACCTTTATCTTTGTATCTTTTGGTAGTTATGACGTGGCTTACTACATTTTATTTACAGTTCGAAAGCATCCCATAAATATTTGCAATATTTGTTAGAGAAAATGGTGAGTTTTGGATAACTTACCCGCAGAGATAATGTAATTTGCCTGGTTTAGGAAAGCGGCAGTTTCCCGCCAAAATCGAATTAGGCACCTATGTAATAGGCCAGTATATAAACAATTGTTTCTCGTCTCTATTTGTTTCAAAAGGAAGCGGGAGTCCCGTGTTATTTACAGTTTTTATTTAAGGTGGCTGCCATGAATTTTTTTAACTAGCTTGCCGAATGTAATGTGGAACATACCACGGTTGTGATGTATATATGTGATGTTTAGTATGTGTTCCATTTACAATTACATTAGTTTTAATGGAATTATCTAGATAAACAAAACACTTGTGGAATATATGTGTGAATATATTAGATTCATTTACCAGAATATATATATATATATATATATATGTATATATATATGTGTATATATATATATATATATATATATATATATATATATATATATATATATATATATATATATATATATATATATATTGATTAGAAACAAGAGCATTAGGAGCACACACAGTGTTTACTGTTGATAAACAGAAAAGGTTGTGCAAAAATTTGCTACCAAATGGTTTTGATAAAATAATTGTTAACAGCAAAGACAGTCTCTAGGGGGAAATATATCTTATTCACTAGTTCAGCAAACATTTATACGGTGCTTAGGAGATCTGCTGGAGGTAATGTAATTAACAAACTCGTA
>JAODUO010000391.1:400000-402500 GCA_025642075.2 Ridgeia piscesae
TCTTAGTGGGAGTTCACATGACTGCCTAGCTGTTGGTACTTGTAGTTGTACAAAACGGGCTTATTTCTTCCTGCTGTCCAGCCAATGATGTGTGTGTGTACTGCCATCTTGACTAGGTTCCTGGCTGTACCCAGCAATCGTGTTTGCTACTGTTGTCACATTTGCTTTTGTTTTCTGATTGACATAGTTGAGTTGTAGGGGAAAAAAAACAAGGATGTTTGCGAAAATTTTTTTTGAGGGGCATTTTGGGCTTTTTAAAAAAAAAAATTTTTTTTTTTTTTGGAAAAGTTTTGCTTTCCTAAATAATTTGATAAAAAATTTTGACTGAACTTTTTAATGGATTAGGGGAACCTGGGGAAGCATATAGTCAATTGAATATAAAAAATTGGGAATTTTGAGTGCCTTATTTGCGGAGCCATCTGTCTTAAAGAGTATAGAACTAACAGAGAAACAACAGGAAAAGGTGCAGGTTTGCGAAAAAAGAATTGTGGGAGTGAAGAGAGTGTTTAAGAGGAGAATGGATGAACTGAGAGCGGATGCTGGAGAGAAGAATGTTTAAAGAATAAATTGGTTAGGAGTTAGGTTGAAATGGGCCAGATATGTGGAAAAAATGGGAGATCAAAAATTGGCAATGAAAGCAGATATCCATAAAGTGGAGGGAAAAGGGGGGCAAAAGGAAGACTGAGAAAGCAATGGGAGGACTGCATAAAGAGAGGTCTGGAAAGATTGGGGGGAGAACGGAGAACAACAGCAAGATTGAAGAAGTGATGATGATGGTGAGACTGGTGATGGAGAACGATGAAGAAAAAGACAACGGTAACCATGGCGAACCTCACCCCTGACGACAGGGATGCCAAAAGGAGAACAAGAGGCTGGCTAGGAAGGTACATAACAAAATTGATGAAGACGGAGTTGATGTGGACAATTGAAGGTCATGATCACTTACTCTTGCAGCTCTGATACAGCAAGTGAAGGTGATATCAGGGATGATCTGTCCAGGTTTAGGAACAGCAGATGTCAGCTGGGCAGCCTGTGCTTTATCAGGTGTCGTAGATACCTGATTAATGATGGTGATGCTATTTTGCAAGGCAGCCAAGTACAGGTTCCTTATCACTCTGTAGTTTGCTTATTAATCAAGTGTATGCCTTGGTGCAGCTATGCATACCAGCCATGGTAGGTGTGATGAGATTTTAATCTGTTTAATCACAATCAATTTTAATCACGTTAATGAGGTGCAACAGTACCCACTAGACTAGTAGAGGTGCTCATCAATTGTTAGTCTGTCAACACGCCTTGTGACATATGGGGCCTGGGTCAAAGGCTGGACATATAGGGAGAGGGAGAGGGAGAGGAGGGAGGGAGGGAGGGAGGGAGGGAGGGAGGGAGGGAGGGAGAGGGGGAGAGAGAGAGAGAGAGAGGAATGAGGGAGGGACGGAAGGATGGAGGGATGGAGGGAGGGAGGGAGGAGGGGAGGGAGGGAGGGAGGGAGGGGGGGGGGGAGGGAGGGGGGGGAGGGAGGGAGGGAGGGGAGGGAGGGAGGGGGAAGGGAGGGGAAGGGAGGGAGGGAGGAGGGGGGAGGGAAGTTGAAACAGAGAGGAAGTTTCACAGAAGGAGAAGGGATTGGTTTATCGAAGGAGGATAGTTTTTAGGATTGTTTATGGAAGGATGAGACAGTGATTTATAGAAGGATAAGCGCATAGCTTATGGAAGGATAAAAGGATTGTTTAGAACAGGAGAACAGGTTGCTTTCTAGAAGGATGACAAGGTGATGTATGGAAAGAAAAGAAGGTGGTTTAGTGAAGATGGAGAAGGTGGTTTATTTAAAGAGAAGAGGTGGGTTTAAAGAATGAGAAGAAAGTGGTTTATGGAAGGAGAAGAACGCTCTAAAAAAGTTTTTTAAATTGATAGAGAATTAAAAGGCAGGAAAGAACAACAGAAGTGAGCGAAAGTAGCAGACAATGTTGATAGATGGCGACAGAACAAACTAAGTGATCCTCAATGGATCATAGAGGATGGAACAGAAATAGTTCTCTCACTGCCAGTCAGTGCTTCCTCTCTCCCCACATTAAACTTAATTAACTAAATTTAGCCCATTTGATGGAACAAGAAACCTGACGTCTCAATCATAATAATGCACGTCACCTTATCACCAAAGTAAATTTCATGTTGATTACATTCCAAGTCACCATGACATCCACCACACCAACCTCCCCCGAAGTAGTTCTTGTGAGAGCAACTTTGCCCTAGTTTCATTACAAAGAAAATATCTGGGGACAGATGCTTGTCAAATTTGTGTTCAACTGCGATTTTTTAATGCTTGTTTCTAGGCAATAGGTCATATGATGGTAAGGTTCTGAGCAGAAATTGTTCCGGATATAAAAATTATTATTATTAAGGTTATTTGATAAATCAGTAGCTCTTGTTCAGTTTGTATCTGTCTCATCTCTAAGTAGATGGGTGTTACATCCTCAACCTTTTATTGTCCAATGGACACGTGTGT
>JAODUO010000391.1:407500-447500 GCA_025642075.2 Ridgeia piscesae
TTTTTATTTCCTTTAAAAATAGTGATGTTTCATAAATAGCAAGATATAGCTACAAAGTGGCAATTTTGCCATATTTTGAGCAGGTGGCTTAGAAAAACAGCGAGGTGGCCCACCTCGCTCATCATATAGCAGAGGATTATAGTAATTTGTGTTTTTATTAGATAAAATGATTACTCTTTGTAATTTTATAAGTATGACACTTGTGTAATTTCAAGTTAATCATGCTTGTTTAGTGTCTACATTGTTACCCCATGCGTTCTTTCAATATGATTACAGTAGTTTTAAGTTCAAAATTATTACACTTGTGTAATTGGATAATTATCATGGATATGCAATTTAGATATTATTACACACATTTAATTTCAAGAAGATTACACTTGTGTAATTTCAGTCTATGGGTCCTGTATGTATAGTTTAAGTTCTTGATCTGTTGTCTTATTTCTTCCCATGAGTGGTTTTTGTACACAATTTTAAACCAGGCCTTTTTCAGGATCAAATTTTTGCAAGTCAAACATTTTGTGATAGACACATGTTTGTGAACTCATACACATACAAGTTAATTCATACACATACAAGTTAACTCATACAAGTAAACTCATACACATACAAGTTAACTCATACACATACAAGTTAACTCATACACATACAAGTTAACTCATACACATACAAGTTAACTCATACACATACAAGTTAACTCATACACATACAAGTTAATTCATACACATACAAGTTAACCCATACACATACAAGTTAACTCATACACCTACAAGTTAACTCATAAACCTACAAGTTAATTCATACACATACAAGTTAACTCATACACATACAAGTTAACTCATACACATACAAGTTAACTCATACACCTACAAGTTAACTCATACACCTACAAGTTAACTCATACACCTACAAGTTAACTCATACACATACAAGTTAACTCATACACATACAAGTTAACTCATACACCTACAAGTTAACTCATACACATACAAGTTAACTCATACACCTACAAGTTAACTCATACACATACAAGTTAACCCATACACATACAAGTTAACTCATACACATACAGGTTAACTCATACACATACAAGTTAACTCATATACATACAAGTTAACCCATACACATACAAGTTAACTCATACACATACAAGTTAATTCATACACATACAAGTTAACTCATACACATACAAGTTAACCCATACACATACAGGTTAACTCATACACATACAAGTTAACTCATATACATACAAGTTAACCCATACACATACAAGTTAACTCATACACATACAAGTTAACTCATACACATACAAGTTAACCCATACACATACAAGTTAACTCATATACATACAAGTTAACCCATACACATACAAGTTAACCCATTTACATACAAGTTAACCCATACACATACAAGCCAGTCAAGATGTGTATTACAACCTGAAATAAGCTAAGAATGTGTGTGACACCCATTTCAAAGCATATTTGGCAATGCGTGTGATTTAAAAAAACGTTTTTTGTTCCTTATTTGTTACCTGTCCAGTGATACGTAAAACCTGTTAAAAACAGGTTTTACCTATCCAAATGAAAGGTGGACAGGTTTTTTCTTTATACGCATCTGTACTACACTGGGATTTGGGTTATAACTAAATCATGATGCTGATACCTTCGAGCAAATGTACTGACATGTGATTAAAGATTCATACGCATTGTTTGTATCATGCTGTAGTGATGTATTAGGCAAGATATTTGTAATTCAACTAATTAACAAATTGCATGACAGAAGAGATTGCATTATTGAAATTGTTGTCACTCATTGTAATTATCGTGAACGACAATGTAAGCGTGCTCGACACGCTCGTGTGAATAAATAGGGCTGCAGGTTGAGATCATTGGTGGCTCGCTTAATTTTGAATACTGCAGTGCAATTAATTACTGAGAGCATTACAACGTATTGCCTACGAAGATGAATATGTAGGCAATACATTTGTCGCTTAGGAATAAAGAAAGATACTTCAGATGGTGAATTAGCACGGTGAGGCGGGAGGCGGGAGGCGGGAGGCGGGAGACGGGAGACGGGAGACGGGAGGCAGGAGACGGGAGACGGGAGACGGGAGGCGGGAGACGGGAGGCGAGACAGAAGCGTCTTGATGAAGCTGTTTGGCGGTCTGGCCCTGTAGCCTGTGACGTGGGTTGCTGGAGTTCTCTCGTGGGTGTTTAGATGTCAGTCGCGCAGCTAATAAGGCGGTCGATGCGTAAGCCAGCGTCCGTGCTGCTGGTCGCCACGGTTTCCGCTGCATTACTGCCGCTGTCAGCTACCCGTGCTGTCGCTGCCGTGTGTGGGCTCGTTTATGTGATGATCGAGATTCATATGGTCTTGTACCACCACTTGACGCCGATTGGAGTCTGGACGTACGATAGGGTTGAGGTGCGGAGCAAACTTGACTCGTCCGTGGCGGAGGGGCAGGGGAAGGCGGAAGGGTTGAGCTGTGACATTGTGTGATTGTTTAAGCGGGAATGGAGATAGCTTCAGGAGGCCTATGTGGAGGTAGGTGGATGGGTGTTTATTACTTGGTGATGATATAATTTTGTTAATTGTCTGAGGAGGGCAGTAGATCTCATGACTGTTGGGGCTGGTGCGTCGGACTCTTAGTCCAGCCCAGGCTTGAATCATGTGCTGCCCTTCACTCTACATTCTTCCAGCTCACTCTGCTGTATGAGTGAGTACCTGGCTATAGAGAGTTGTGGATATTTGTGCATTAATTGCAGTGTGGCTGAATTGTTCCTGAAGAATTCGGGATGGTGTTTGAATTTGATTAAATAGGACTGCCAGGGAATAAAGTGTAAATTGCTACTTGAGCAGTCATTGGAACTGGTTTTTGTGTTGTACAGGGATATACCTATTTACCGTTACTTTTAAATGCATGTGTCATAAAGGGTGATTTTTATAAAGTCTGTAGTGGGTGAACATGTCTGTCAAGATGTGAAGCTTTAAGTTCCTTGAACAATCTCAAGGGCTAAAAGTCACATTATGGTTGAAAGTACATTTTATACATTTGAATTGGTGGCTTGTATTTTTAAGCAAGCCTTATAATAATTCATGATACTATTGAATACAGTGAAAGACAGATGTGTTAAATGATACACATTGTTTATAGTTTATATATACATGATCAATCTTCATTCAAATGAATGCATCCAGATGGCCTCTTAGGCGCTGACATTAGAATCATGTCAGTCACTATATGATTTATGATACATAATATGAAAGAAAATGTTAATGTCTAAGTAAGTTAATGTTTAGCGCCACCTTGCATGTAGCAGATGCACAAGCAATGCATATTGCTATATCTCTGCAATAACAATAGCACGGCTTAGTTTGGTTACACCATCACATGTGACTGCAGGTTTCCGTGGCGGTGTTTTTGTTATGGAGATTTCTGCTAATAAGAAGTGATTGCGAATCAACTACGCCACGTGTCAGATGGTTGTTTACAAGTTCAAGACGTCTCACGCACATTCATCACCTTTGGCCTTCTTTCTAGCCATGTCCTTGTGGCACTTCATCCTGTATGGTCTCGACAGACCTTCTGGTGTCATCAGTTCTTCCGGTCCCAACCACATCCCAGAGGTCATTCTGTAGGTTGGCTCCCAGTTGTCAACTCATCTGTCGATTGTATTGTGATTGTTTTAGGACCACCGTGATTTTTGGCGTTTGGTGCCTCTTTGACCAACTTCATGTCGTCTACGGAAATCTGTCAGTTTTCACATACTTTGTTTGTTAATGGAGTTACTGCAGTGCTGTTTTAAACATGATTATAATTATCCGGTGAAAAGTATTCAAGCAATCAGTTGTGTTATTAATTGACTGATACCCCTACCATCTCCATAAATATGTACATAAATAAATGTGATATAGATCATTTATGAAGCTATGTATATGGATTATGTATGTCTCTGTTGGTAAATAGTAATTTTTAACCATTTATCTTAATTAAATAACATTTAATTTTACTTGTATAACATTTAATAATATACCTATATCTTAATTAAATAACATTTAATTTTACTTGTATAACATATAATAATATACCTGTAATTTTTATTACGTAAATTACCTATTAATTTAATATATACATGTAAATACATTACAGTTATCATAAATTAATGACCTGTGCTGTTAGGTTTCTCTGAACCTTGCTGTTTTATTGATGTTTCTTTTATCTACATTTTGGCCTAGTGGTAGGACCTAGTTGTTTGTTTGTATTTCATGACAAATCTGTGGAATATGTGAATTGTTTATACTGACGGCAGTGTGCTGAAGGCCGCGGGAACCAGTTAAAATATATAGACCACTCAACAGTGTTTATTGATGTAAACATGTTTGACACTTCATCGAATGTAGTGATGGGGTTTCTTGGTTCATGTTATTTAATAAATTTACCTCTCAAGAAACTTGTTTCTTTTTTCTGTACATTTTGGCTGCATCTCACATTCACAGCTGATATATATATATATATATATATATATATATATACATATATATATATAAAATAAAAATAAAAATAAAAATATATCATATATAAAACATAAAAATATATAGAAAGCTGTGAGATACAGCCAAAATATACGGAAAACAAACAGGTTTCTTGAGAGGTAAATTTACTAAGTTGACACTTTATTCATATGCAATTCTTGAAGTAATTCGGTACTGATACATAATATTGATACAATGCAGAAATATGTCTGAAAAAGGCTTGGTGAAATCTGCGCCCATATCTTGATTGATTGCACGCCAGACAAAACCTACTACGTTCTCATGTCACCAGTTTGGTATTGGCAGCAAGTTCGTGTTTTTATTGACAGACTGATCTGATGCTGTGATTTTGAACAGCTGCGATGGAGTGTTTGTGATCCAATGTGATATTGCTTATGACTGAGATATTATCATGAAGTCAAGTTTCTGAATTATACAGGACTGGATCCAGCCAGTCAGTCAGTCACACACAACATGTCCTAACTCTGCATTATAAAACATAGGGTGTGAGGACATTGTCTATGTGTATTTCACTTTGACCACGTATATGTGCATCAGTTTCGCACGTGTGGACTGACATTTTGCATGTGGGCTTGTGTTCACAGCATTGAGGCTGGCGAGAGATTGTGGGCTAACTTGTTGCTTTGCATAACACACAGTAACATTACAGCTATCCGTGGGTATCGTGGATGTCATAGAATCTCTTTGGTGTACTGGCAGATATAACCAAAATATATAGGTGTCTTTCTTTGCAGATGTTAATTTGGTACTGGATACATATTTTAAATATCAGTCATATATATATGTATATATAAATTATATATATATATAAATTATATATGTATATATACACATATATATGTGTATTTGTTTATATATATACGTATATATATATGTATTTATACACTGTATATATATATATATATATATATATATATATATATATATATAATGGTAGTTTATTTAACACTTATCCAGCTCAGGAAAGAAGAACATGACATTGTATATATTTTGGTTCTGTATCTGTATCTGTAACTGGCAAAATGTCCTAGGGACACATCACGCCAGTGCGCATGGTGGGTCGTCTGACATAATTGTTAAAATGTTGGATTAAATTATTTTGAAACTAGTTTAGTCATTTACTTGAGACAGTGTTTGGGGGGGAGAGAATTCCATTCTTTAATTGTTGTTGGGAAGAAGCTGTTTCCAAATATGTTTGCAGAGTATCTAATTTGCAAGAACTGACTGTCATGTTATTTCTAGCAGTAGACCAAAGAGATTCTATGACATCCATGATACCCACGGATAGCTGTAATGTTACTGTGTTTATATATAATGTGCAGTTATAATTGAAATTGTATAATTGCAACAGACTTAATTAGTTCAGAAATGCAATCGCAAGGAAATGTATGAAGTGCTTATCGATTTGATCTTGTGCAATTGTACCCAGCCCTGGTTTGCTGGCCATAAGCAGCTTATGGAATGTATAAATAGCAGCAGGCTCATCATGCTGCAAAATTGGCAGCATAACAACATCTATTACAAAATAGTGGATAATTTATAACCTGCCTCTGGTAATTGGGTATCAATATCGTCATGTTCAAAGGTGCTGCCAGAATGGGTTAATCATGCACAGTTTTGACTTCTGTGGAAAGATTCAAGTAATCAATCAATCAGTCAACAGAATTCAGTCGTAATTCTATCAGAGCTCATACTGGATACTCTATTCTTCAGCTGAGCGAGCGGGGATAATTGGACTGAAATGAAATTGCCCACGATTCGGCCAAATACAATTGGGCCACAATCTGGTTTCACGTGGTAATTACCGTTCTCAAACTTTTTCTGGGCTTTCCGAATGTTTTGCCCAGCTCACTCAGGGTTTTGTTGATGGATTGATATCAACACGGCGTGTCATGTGACCAAGGTTTGGTGAGAGTAGTGGAAGCTAATGGCATATTTCTTGATTCAAGAGCAGGTTTTGTTCGATGGATGTTTATTGCTTCTCTTTTAAATTCTATTTGACCTCTCACGATCCAGCATTTTCGTGTCCTTGGGCTAACAGGATATCCCTTCTGTCTGTCTGTTTGCCCATCATAATCGGCACTGGCTTCAAGATAAGTGTTCTTAGATTCATGTTCTCATTGTGTCAGGAATGTAAGGCTGTTCACTCTGTAAGGACATTGCGTCCTTTTTATTTTGTTCTTTCTGTGCACAGACATGGCATAAAGGCTGGCATGTTAATGGTATGCTGTCATCTCTCACACAGACAAGGCATAAAGGCTGGCATGTTGATGTCACGCTGTCATCTCTCACACAGAGACAACTTGTTTTCACTCATCAGTTTTTCAGTATGCTTCATTGGATGCGTGATGCCAATCAGTTTGGCTTGGGCCAAGGATTGTGCTGCAGACAGAGACTGATCTGAAAGTTCAAGCAAGTGTAATAGAGTGCGGGGCAAACTTTGCTTAGGGAAAGAACCAGTTATTACATAGCACAATTCATTCGTTCATGTGTAAAACATGGAAGCCAGTTCTAGCAGCAACACATCAACAGGTTTGTTTGTTCCCGCCAGACCTCCAGGCAGCTCAGGTGCTGCGTCACTGTCTAAGAGACTTGCCACGTGACGTGATTGGAATCCTTGGTTTTGTGAAGCCAAGCTGCTGTTATTGGACTTAAATATTCTTGCTGGTTGTTTCCACAGTTTGCTGATGTTGGACTTAGATATTCTTGCTGGTTGTTTCCACAGTTTGATGATATTTGACTTAGATATTCTTTTTGGTTGTTTCACAGTTTGCTGATATTGGACTTAAATATTCTTGCTGGTTGTTTCCACTGTTTGCTGATATTGGACTGAAATATTCTTGCTGGTTGTTTCCACTGTTTGCTGATATTGGACTGAAATATTCTTGCTGGTTGTTTCCACTGTTTGCTGATATTGGACTGAAATATTCTTGCTGGTTGTTTCCACAGTTTGATGATATTTGACTTAGATATTCTTTTTGGTTGTTTCTACAGTTTGCTGATATTGGACTTAAATATTCTTGCTGGTTGTTTCCACTGTTTGCTGATATTGGACTGAAATATTCTTGCTGGTTGTTTCCACTGTTTGCTGATATTGGACTGAAATATTCTTGCTGGTTGTTTCTACAGTTTGCTGATATTGGACTTAGATATTCTTTTTGGTTGTTTCTACAGTTTGCTGATATTGGACTTAGATATTCTTTTTGGTTGTTTCTTCAGTTTGCTGATATTGGACTTAAATATTCTTGCTGGTTGTTTCCACTGTTTGCTGATATTGGACTTAAATATTCTTGCTGGTTGTTTCCACTGTTTGCTGATATTGGACTGAAATTTCCACTGTTTGCTGATATTGGACTTAAATATTCTTGCTGGTACAATGTGTTTACAGTTTGCTGATACGGCTCAGATCTGTCGCTTGCGGCCCTTGTCTTGTTTCTGTGGTTTTGATTCCATCTACTTTTCCTTTGGCCATTTAATAATAATAATTTATTTCTTATATAGTGCCCCATTCAAATAATTGTTCTGGGGCATTTTACAATTATTCTTCCTAATTGAGTTAAAATAATAATAATAATGAAAATAAATAAATAAATAAAATGCTTTGAAAAGATATGCATATGCTAATAACGACAATCATGTTCCCATAAAATACCAACATAAATTAGCACACAGCTATACAGTGTATTAAAAACCAATTATAAATAAATAAAATAGTGTAAATATGTGATAAATCAATAAAATAATACAGATATGTAATAACGAAAATAATAAATAAATTAAAATAAATGGATGAATAGCTGACTAATTAATTACAATTGTCGATTGTCAAAATAATGATCTGTGAAAAGGTGTCTTGGGTGCAATTTTAAACTGGTTAACGCTCGTACATTGGCGTGCTGTGATGGTAGCACTGTGATCAAATGCTTTCACTTTGTCCGTTCTCTTTCCAGATTGTTAGCACTTTGACTAAACATCTCTGCTTCTAAGACGTACATTTGTGTTCAAAGTGCACAACCAGTGTGTTTCGCAACTGGTCAGACTATGCCTCATCAGGTCATCATGTCCAGCTAACTTCTATGTGCTCTCATGCATGTGACCTGTCTAGACACTGCAAAATAGATGTAGATTCAGGTCTCTACCAAAGTGTGCTTTGATGAATGCTGTCAGAAGATCTAAGACTCTTTCCAGATCATTGTTTCTTATGATGACACCAGTGAATGACTAGATCCTATGTTCAGTTTTTTGTTAGGAGTCCGGGTCTATTAGACTGGCAAGTCATTTGTCACCATGAAAAGAAAAGTAATTCAGCAAGAAACATCAGAAAGTATTCCTCATCCAAGACTAGAATGACCTTCCACGATGGGTCAGTTACACTGTCCACTTCCAATCACTAGTCATATGCGTCCAGTGTCCACTACCACATGTTGTAATGTCATTTCCAACTGTCACCAACTTGCGTCAAACATAAATTAAGGAAAACGAAAATTTACTATTCACATATAGATTACATTTGGACTACAGTGTATATCAAACTATGTTGGTTTGTTTAGTCTAAGCATTAATTGAATGGATGACTGTCTACACACATGGACAGTTGTGGATTGTGTTTAGTGTGTCATCTAATATTGTCCACAATCTACGAAGAAAAATACTCAAGTGTCAAATAACATTCCAGTGTGCTTTAGGAATATTAACAAAAATTTGGTCACTGCTGTGTGAGGTTTAAAGATGTCTTGCTCCAGTAATTGTATACACTTGCGGATGGTGAAAATGCTTATAGATGGTAGACCCTGCGTTTAGACAGCATTTAGTATGAGGATTCACAGCTAATCAGGAAAAAGACCAAGAGGGAGATGGATGGATTGCGCCCAAAGGGACATGCAGGAACTGCGGATTACCCCGGAGAATGCCCATGACAGAACATTCTGGAAATCAAGAATTCGGGCCGCTGACCCCACCTAGTGGGAAAAAGCAAAGAAGAAGAAGATTCACAGCCAACCATTGAAGCAGAAAACATCCTTGCTATAAATGTAGGCTTCACATGGCCATTGGACGAAGGAAACATTTCAATTCTAAATGAACGATTTTAATCACAGACCCAAGCCACACTTGGAGCAAAGCAAAACAGCATTACTTTAGAATTGACAGGCAAGTAAAGATTACAAAATTTGAAGTGATTCGTGATAGATTTGTTGGAATGTAGTTGTGCATGCTAAAAATAAAGCCATCACTGAAGGTAATGCATGAAATCGTGGTGCTGAAGGTTCCTATGTTGATGATATTTCACAGTTGCTGTTATTTATTGGTGTTCAAGGAGTTGCTAATGAGTCTAGGGCCCTTCATGGCCATTATGGGAGATGTACCAATCTTCATTTGTAATTGGCACACGTTGTTACACTAAATGGTCGAGGGATAGAGCCTTCTGTCTTGCAATGTGGGGGCTGAGCCTATATCAGAGTGTGTCTCTGTGGGATTGTTCATGGAGAGGGAATATTGGTAGAAAGATTACTGATCCACTCAAACAATTTCACCTGTTGTAGATTTTGTGACAGAATGTTTTTTACATTTTATATGGAGGTGCTTAAAATACATCAGCATTAAATAAAAATAATTAGTTTAAATAAGTTATTATAAATTAGGTCAAATGTGATTGATATTATATAACAACATTTATTGAATAACTACCAAAAACAGTGATAAATGAACGAAAACATGATGTAAGTATATCTTGAAAGAAATATTTAGATTAATTAAATAAACTTACATAAAAATGAAAACGTTTGAATCAAAGTCCTACACATGGCATGCTATATTAAATAATTGCCTACAAATAGTTAAATGGCAATAGCTAGAATTTAATTTGTAGAATTATACTACAGGTATATTTAGAGTCAACAACGCTGCAGATACTAGCGTAGAACACATGACAGTTTAAACAGGATGACCAAAGACAGTATACTTTACAAAGGATATATTCTTAGTAGTATACTATGTATTTTATAGCTATTAAATTACGTTGAAATAAAACCTATATCCAAGACAGACACATTATTTTATTGTCATAAGTTATTTCACACTTTCTCGAAGTGTTATGCATAAATCACGAAGAACGTCAAAACAAAATGGCAGGGAATGTTTAAACCACACAATTGTTTCAGTAACGAAACTGTTGCAAATTACGATATAATGATTGACTATATTCAGTCTTATCCAAGACCAAATGTAGAAACATAGGACTGCTGAAAAGAATTTACTATCACAAAAGCAGTTAAAAGCCATCTCCACCTCATGCATTTTTCAGCCAATTCCTGCTATCCCTGTGTTCATGTAGTTTGATACTGGAACTGATGTGCCAGATAAATACAAATCCCGCAGGAGTCAGACTAATCGTGAGACATAGACCACCCACAAAGAGTTGCCTTGACCTGAGATTAACACCACGGACTCACCATACAACAAATCCTTCCTGCAGTGGCTTGCCATCGAGGCTTGTAGTGACAAAGCATTCGATGATCAAGCGTCAATTTGCAATGCATTCAATGCATTTGGCACAACTTCCTTGGTGGCATTGGTTCAATTTCCTGTGTCTGCCCAGTTAACAGCATTCAGCGATGGTGGTCGAGGACCAGAGGACTCGCAACGTTCCCACCAATCAATTATTAACTTGTGTTCACCGTCTGATGCTCTCTGGGTAACCGTTTAGCGATCCATCGTCACGTCGCCAAGTGCCAGGCTCTCAAGTGAGTGGCCTTCAGCGTTTTTAGGAGCAGACAGAAATTTGTCGAATCAGTGGATTGTGTTTAAACAATTTCACTGAGTGGAAGTGATGGACACTTTTGTTTTAGGGTGAGGCAGGGACAATGTGTCTGTGCATCATCAATAGGGAGAGAGAAAAAGAGACAGACAGATGAACAGAGAGAGAGAGAGAGAGAGAGGGAGAGGGAGAGGGAGAGGGAGAGGGAGAGAGAGATAGGGAGATTGCGAGACAGGGATGAGAGACGGAGATGGAGAGGGAGAGGGAGAGGGAGAGACATAGGGACAGGGAGAGGGAAAAAGAGAGGGAGCGAAATAGACCGAGATGGATAGAGCGATATAGTGAGGGATAGAGGGGAAGAGAATGAGGCAGAGACGGTGAGAACGGGAGCTGGACATAGAGTGACTAGCTAGGATTCTCATGTGTTTATGAAATATATGTATATATATATATATATATATATATATATATATATATATCATGACTCTTTTTATTTAAATTTTGCTCTCCTTTTACCAGCCTCCTCTGTTTCCCATACTCTCTGTCGGTCTCACCTCCCTCACTCACCGGGTACGTCCTGCTAATTTCAATATCTTCCCAACACATTATCTGCTACTATTCCTATAATTTCTTTATTACTCCACGACTCTGACCTCTAAGTTAATTGTACAATCATTTCTATATGTGACGTCACATTGAAACAAGCGTGACACGCTGGCATCACATCCTCCTTAATCGCTCCAGGGTCTATGTGTCCTCTACCATATCCGATCCTTACCTTAGACGTGCCCACAAGGCTGTGGGATGTGCGTAATTACTCAGTCATGTGTCCCATCCTAATGTAACTGTCAATGCCTGCTTGGCCTGTTGACACTGCTCTGTATTAATTGGTTTCGTTTCTGCCTGGGGGATACATATTAGCTTTCATCTGTGACTGCCTCAGACATTTGCTGACTACTGCAGATGAACTACATGCAGACTCTACCTTAATGGCTTCCTGTCGTCCTTGTGTGCCACAAATCTTTTTATCTATATGCAAGAGAAATAGGAAAAAGTACAACAACAATTACAACAACAATGGTTGGAGAACACCACTAACAATCTAACATCTTCAGCAACTTAAAGTAGTTGTTTTATTTGTATTATTAACATAAGAAGATGAAGAACGTACTCATTATAATGGTATGCACCAATCGAATGATGGCGGTGTGTGTGTGTGTGTGTTTGCACGCGCATGCGTGCATGTGTGTGCATATGTGTGAATGTGTTTGTGTGTATGTGTTTGTGTGTGTTTGTATGAGCGTATGTGTGTATTTGTATAAGTGTGTGTGTGTGTGTGTGTGTGTGTGTGTGTGTGTGTGTGTGTGCGTGCGTGCGTGCGTGCGTGCGTGCGTGCGTGCGTGCGTGTGTGTGTGTGTGATTGTGTATGCATGCATGTGCGACTTATTGTGCGTGTATGTGTCTTTATGTGTGCGTGTGTGTGCATGTGTGGGTTACCTGACAGGAACCTGTATGCGACATTTTGAAAACATTGTGTGACTTTGGAAGTGACACATTCATCAGAAATGTGTCCCCGGAGATGCATCTGTCATTTCTGCTTTTATCTTCTAATGATCTTCATCAGTCATCTTTCCTGACAGGGAGGTATTTTTGGATTAACTTTTGAAGTATTTTGTACATCGGCAACAAAGATTTTGAGACATTCGTTTTGTCAACTTGTTAAGTTGTGTTTATCGCAAACATAAACAATTATAAATTTCCTGACCCTGTCTTCCTATTTGAGTGTCGTTCTTCATCTAATCATTATTCCCCTACCTTCTGTTGCTGGCTTGTCTTTCTAAATTTTTCTCTCTGTATGCTATACATCTAGTCTGAATTTGATTCTGAATCTGAATGGGATACGTCATAAGGAGCCAATATTGGTTATTATATACAACGGCGGGTGTGTGTGCATGTTATTGAGTGTTTGAGCCGCAGATCAGGTGACTGAAATCAGTTATGGTTTCAGCCTGGATCTGCACCTCGTTAAGTTGGTTCCAGTCAACTATTGTTTTTACAAAAAATTAATTCTTAAATTATTCAATGTGGGCTGTAGGTACTATGAAACATCTGGTGTTGTTGGCTGTTAGTTGTTGGATGAAATTTGAGGATACATGGTCTGGGAAGTGCTTAGGCTGAATGTATCTTGTTTGTTTTTTGGGGCCGGAAGAATGTTTCAGTGGGCAGGGCTGGGATAGATCCCTTAAGAGTTCAGTACATAAATTTTGGTCTGGTCGCGTCGTCCATTATCTAATGTGTCGAGGTTAAGGTATGTCTCTCTCTCTTGATAAGCTTCCATATCTAGAGATACACTAGGGTCTTCCTTGGTATGAAAATGTGTTTGGGAGGAGCTTGGACATTGCTACAAGGAAAGGGATGAGATATGTAGTAGTGCAATTTAGTGGGATTGGTTGATGTAGATAGGGAGGGAAGGGTGAAGGAGAGGTAATTATGGTATATAAAAGTAGTGCTGAAACCTGGATTAAAAGAAATCCAAGGTTGTCAAAGATACCACTTCACCGTCTATTCACCTCTGCTGTTGTTTGTGGAAAAAAATACATCTTCCTTACTGCGTATAGTGGTGGGGAAACTCATAACTGATGTAATGAGAGTTTCTAGTTTTCTTTTATGTGGTCTAGACAGTGGGGGCTGGTATAGAGAGTTGATTGTGAGGCTCATGTTTTGGATTTGTATAGCACACTCAGGTGTACTTGGCTCCCTCTGATATACAATACACTGATCTTCCATCTGACTTCTTAGCAGCCGAATTCAGAGTATTAAATAACTACAGTGAGACCAAAATTGCTCCACTTCCGTCTCTCTGTGATGCACTGAATACACCCTCATTGACAAGTCACCAATGCCTACACACGCCTGTTGTCTTACAGGCATTTCACAGTCGGTGACTCGTCTTGCCTGATGAGAACCAAGAACAAAATGGATGCGATGAAATATTGATGCCACCACAGAATAGGGAATGTCGCCTAACAATCTGTAGCACAGTTTGCCGCCCACCGTCATTGTGTAATCGCGGATTTGTCGGCTTCTGTCTCAAGGTGATTAATTCGTCCACGAGACAGGCGGGTGATGCATTGTTGTGTGTGCGGGGCAGCTGCCGAAGCCTCTTTCTACTCCTGCTCCTCTGGCGCCCTGCTTCATGCATTAGTCAAAATCACGTGCATCTGTGTACAACCTAGTGGGATCTATGTCACTGTTTCATTCATCCATTGACCAGCACTGTTGTGGAGATGCTGTGCCTGCTGTCTGTCAGTCTGCTCCAGTCTGTTCTGCCTTCTGTTGTCTTAGCAGGGTCATTAGACTGGTCCACTCGTCCAGTTGTTCCTGTGGTCTTCAATGGTGGTTTCTCTGAAATAATGGTGCGACTTAGCAGCGACTACAACAGCACCTAAACAGGAGAGCCCTGTTCCTCCGATGGAAGTAGCAGCCTCTGCTATATGCTAGAAAATGCATTCACTTACACATCTCTTGAGTGGGTTGTAGTAGACGTGTCGTGTCTAGTCTGTCTTCTTTGGTGCCAGGTTCATTCTGACATCCCTTACCATGTAGAGTACCTCGTGTATAGTTTTTAGACGCTTGTGATAGGCGACAATGCCAAACTCAGTAGAGTTGGCCTGTTTTAACTGTTGCCAACTTGCGGCTTGACATAGTTAGTTTTCTACCAGCCATGTGAAATAGTCATTAGTTTTAAACTCTGGTTTATAACAATGAAATGTAGTAGCTATGACATTATTAAAAGCGAAGAATTTACACTTTTATTTACGTAATGTGTACAAGAATTTCACAAAAATGTGTGTCTGGAGTGGATAGGAATTTCAAAGATTGTGAGGACTGCAATTTAAGGTCGATGAACTCTTGGATGGAGAAGATTTCGGGAAAATTTGGAGGTTCAACCTCTTAATTGGTTGGAAACAATTGTACAAATTTGGGATTGAAAATGTAGAGTTGCCAGCTTCGTAAAAGAAGAAGAATTGTGTCAATTTGAGATTTCAAGTTTAGATTAACCAAACTCTTTAGTGGAGAAGAATTACAAGAAGTGGGAATTGCAAATTTAGGAAACTGAACTTCTTGATGGAGAATCATTTCACAACAGAACTGAGCACAGTTGACACGTATGGTGGCTCACTACTTCAACTGTGAATTTCACACAACCGATTAGATTATTTAGCTGAAGACATTCTGTATGATGTATGAATTTATGTACAGCATTGCTGACCCACACCCACCTCTTGCGCTACTAAAATGCAGTCTTCCAGAAAACGTAGTCAGTAAAACAAACTACTACTGCCCACTCAAGGACAAACTGAGTTCCTCTCCCATCCTTCCTCCCACGTGCCTTCAGAATGTCGAACTCACTCCACATGACTCTTGCAAAGCTCAGTCCCTCCCAGAGGGCTGGGCTGACTGCCAAGCAATACCCACTCAATCACAAAGTACAACTTTCTAGAATCATTATATATTTAGATATAATATTATATACTTTGCGTGGGGCCTGACAGGGTCAAAAGCAGACAAACTGAATGCCTTCCGGAAATAAAGTGGCCACAGAGAATTAGCAACTCAAACTCGTAGGAGTGGGTTGCTTGCACAACCTGGCTGCCACGACAGCGGAAGACTCTTGAGTTATTATTATTATATACTTTGCGAATAATGTAACTAAAACAAATTTCCCTCAACTGTTTAATTTTATTATCTCTTCACCTTTTGAACCTTCTGAGTACTTGAATTTATTTTTTATTATACCTAAAACCATTTAGCTTGTCATAAGCCACACGCCACACTACAGAATTGTGGAATTATTCCTCGATTGTCAGAGTTCTTGGAATACCGTGAAGAAAGAAAGATCCAGGGCACGGATCCTGTGAATGGGCTGGGAAGTGAGAGGACTGATGGACTAGAGATCCAGGACCTTGAGGGTGAGATAAACACAGCAACTGTAGTAAAGATCCATAGAAGCAGGCTGGCTTATCAGATGTCACCGACACCATCACAGTGTATCTGTTCCATTAGACGTCCCGGTAATATGGTTTTTATGTGGCACCAGCCATTCGTACCTTTCCCGTGACTCTGCTGCATCCATTTCTCTGCGTGGTTGTAATCCCACTGGAAACAATGTTCTCCTACTACTTGAATATATATGGACGATGGTGGAATTCAGAAATGTTGCCGGGCCACTGTGTGCATAATGCTATGTGTCTCCAAGGGTTTGTGTGTCTTATGTGAAACTCTTCATTTACATGTATTAGAAAGAGACTGTGTTAATCAGAGATATGTCATGTTAATCTAAGCTGTAGTAGTTCCAATGGGGGCTGTTTCTTTTGGTAAGAAAACGGCATGCCTGTGTCATTGTGGACTAGAAATCGAATTTTCATATTGGCAAAAGTAGACAACTTGCAGGGGTTCTTTTCCTTCCTCAAGATCTGACCTCAAGATGGTCAATAATTGCCCAAAATTGAGCACCGAGCCATCTCAAGGTTTACTTTCTGATGATGCAGTTTCTCTGTTGATGTATTTTATTTGTTTTTTTGTATATTTTTTATCTGTTTTGCTTAGACTAGGTTGATTAATTTTGCAAATACATATATATATATATATATTCATATATATATATATATATATATATATATATATATATATATATATATATATATATATATATATGTATATATATATATATATGTATATATATATATCTAGGTCTGGGTGACCTCTCCAAACTTTTCAATCTCTTATATGTTACTTCTGCTTGACTGACATAGATTGCATCTGTTATTTAACAATTTCAATAGAGAAGAATCGTTTACGTCAATGTTGACCGACAGATATCCCATGGTGTCAGTGGTCAGTAGTGACCTTTACTGCTGTCTTTGAAGCCACGCTGCCCCCATAGAGTTGTGGTTATTGCACTTCATTATGCGAATCTTCCCAAGCACTTTGTTCTACGTGCTTCTGTCTCATGTGACACTATCTGCGGCAATGTTTGTAGGCAATTCCACACAACATCAAACCTCAACCAAATGATAACTTTTGTGAACTGTGAATAAGAGTAAATGCTCTAGTTGTAGACGAGCAGTTATCGCGTTTGAATGACATGAATGAAAAGTGAAACCGGCTACAGATGAATACATGAACAACTGAATGAATAATATCACAAATAAACAAGCACATAAATAAATAAGCCCATAACAATTACGCATTGAACATGAGTCCAAAAGTACATGTGACCACATAACGTTCCAGGTATGATCTGGTTAGAGCGCCGGACTGTCAATCGAGGGGACGGTGGTTCAATCCCACCTACCACCGTTTCAAAACTTAGGCAATTTTGTTCACCCCACATTTGCCTGTGTCTGTCGGAAGAGACACTAAAAGCCGGTAGTCCCTTCTGTTTGGTGTCTATGCCAGGGGAACTAAAAGATTCCACACAGAGGGTTAATGTGTAACCTGTAGTGGACTCACAAATTCTCGTTGGACCTTAAACGCCCTGCAAAGGACCCCATCCAGTATCTGAGAGAAGAAGATCGAACGAGCGTACAAATAACTCTAAATATTTCCAGAACATGAATAGCATCTCGGCCATACTTTTCTGGAGAGGACATGTTTACTCAACATGTGACTCACAATGTCACGAAGGTGCGACATGCCAGAGCCTTCTGATTGATTCCCCCAGTCCCACCTGCTGGCCCACAGGAAGCTGGGTTCACCTTGATCTCGGCTTTAGCCATGTCATATTCACACCTCCAAACTGATGTTCTTCAAAATCGCTGTGCGTGTATTTCAGCCAGTGTTGTCCAAGACAATCTAATCCAATTTGCGCTTGTCTGAAAAGAAACACCAGTAAACTGAGCTAGGACAGGGTCATTTTGAATGTTATGCCATTCTGTAAATGTGGCGCGACCTTGACATTGTCTTGTATGAACAATTTGTTGTCCTTTTGTCATTGTGTTGTATTTCCATGAATAGTAACTCCGTAACGTAGGTCATGAATTACCACATGAAAGACATGTCAAATCAAACAACACATGAATTCAGATTAATTGAACACATGTAATTTCAAGCATAATCAATCCTTAGTAGTTTGAATACATTTTAAATAAAGGATATATAATTGTTTTAACTTGCAAAAAAATCCCATATATTTCTTATTAATCATTGACACCAGTTTCAATGCGAAATACTTTTTAAGCACAACATCCTTTCCAGTTCTTGAATTGATTGATTGATTGATTGATTGATTTATTTAATATAAAATGTAAAACATTGTACACATATGCATAATATATAAATACATTTAAATATTCGGATAACACAAAGAGTGCACGCACTTATTTCCATTGTGGTCCTTTTTTCCATTGTGGTCCTTTTTTCCATTGTGGTCCTTTTTTCCATTGTGGTCCTTGACATTTCATTTCTGATTGTAATGCGGATCTGGTAAATTGATCACCTGATGTTGAGTACCGTTTGTGTCTTCTGTTTCAGATGAAGTCTAACTCTTGTATCATAGCTTTCTGTACAAGTTGCTTGCTGTATGTAAGTTATGCAGTCAATCCAGGTGAGTTGCATTTTCTAACTCCATCAAATACATCGATTTCTGTTAATACAGCAAATTCTGAACAAAATGCCACAGAATGTCAATGCACATTAAACATAATGTAACAGGACACAATGTCACATTTGAAATAAGTGCGCAGACACTAAAATAAAATAATTAGAAATGATTTTGCAGCACTGCAATTTGGAGGGTTAAAATCCATATCTTGTTCAAATGGTAAACAAAATAATACATATTTTGTATTTTGAAAACTTGATTCAATATTGGCACCATTGCATAGGTGGGCTGAGTCAACTGCAATATTCTTTAGTTGTGAATTTTTCCACATACAAATTGGTACACTTCCTGTTATAATATTCGACACCTGGCAATTCTGCGTAGTTGAGAAATTGTTTGTCTTTTATATTAATGCATTATATAGGTCCTGTTACATTTTATCCAGATACTTCCCTTCACATCCATTGATATCATAACTTGTGGCATATTGGCTGGACACTGTTGTAATAATATTCAATACAACTACCGTTTTGTCAATGTGGGTAGCCTTGTCTACCCTCACTGGGTACCTGGAAAGTTAAATTGGCAAGGACATCCTATGCAAGTTTGACCAAAGTCAAGCGGTAGCATTCAGCCAAAGTGTAGTCACTCAAAAGAAGATGGGCATCTAGCTTTGGTTGACATTCAGTCTATGAGATGTCTCAGAAATCAACATCCCGTTGTTAGTACTCTGGTAGAACAGTTTATGATACAATTGCCGAGGCAGTTTATCGTGTTATATTTAATAGCATACGTGGTCTTTAAAACTATAAATATTCTTTCACAACAGAATATCAAAGTTGTCAGTATGATTATATATATATATATATATATATATATATTAACCACCAAACAATTCATGTTCATGCAACTATTACACCTCAGAGATAATTCTCTCATGCAGGCTTCACTCCCTCCATCCCACACAAAGTCCCCGGCTAACTGGGCGGTGTTCGCGTCTTAGAGAAATCAATAACCTTAGTAACAAAAACGAATGTCTTACAAATTCTCAGGTCAGGTGGCGTCCGTGACAAAGCTGTTAATGGAACTGGCGTGTCGATCGCGTACTCAATTAATAGTTGCATTACGATGGCCCACAGAACTCGAACCACACTGGGATTATCAGCAAGCTGAGCACTTTGTGTGAAATCTCCTACCATCAAGAGTTTTATGCAGTGCTATGGAACACTGAATATTCTGTGAAATGATGCAGTGTAGAAAATGTTGTAAGATTATAGTTATTTTCATTGGCGTGGTTGGTTGTTCATTTACAGATTAGCCCAGCATCAGTGTGATCATTGCCTATTTATATATTCACAAATCAGGTGTGTTATGGATCACGTGACACTTAGAAAGTGGATTAACCTTACTTGTGTTACTATGGGTCCAGATTTAGGTGATGATTTTAGCAACCTGCAGGGATTCACTTTCACATTAACGTCCACTGAACATCATTCGCAAATTCACATCTTAAGCCAGTGGATTTTGTTTCCTGAAAACCACAGTTTTTATGTAGTTTTTGTGGAACATTTTGTTTCACAGTTGGGTCCTGGTGATCTTTGGTAGCTTGGGAACATGTTTAGCAGTTTGTTGTTGAGAGGGAGAAGAAGACTGGTTAAGAGGGTTGTGTGACAAAAGGTTTGGTTGGGTTGTGAAGGGAGAGAGAGCGTCAGAAAAGGGAGTTTAGACAGGAGCAGGGAAAAGGAGGGAAATCAAGGTAAAAGTATCAGGAACATTTGTGACGTGTAAAATGTATTAAATTATCAGCTGTCAGAAAACCTTTTAGAGCAAGAAATATTTTACTGTTTCCAAAAACATACAGTATCAGTGTTGGTTGTTTCCATGCATTTTTGTATGCCACGTGCACTGACATAGGACACATATTTTGCATACTACAATCACTCTCTCGTGTTAGTTAGGTCAAGGAGTCGTAATAATTATCCTTGTAGGTTTCTAAGGTATTGGAAAACATAATTATTGCATTGATGCACTGTGCATTCTCTCTCTTGTTTTTGCGCTCTCTCTCTCCCTATCTTCTCTCTCACCCGCCTCGCTCTCTCTCTCTCTCTCTCTCTCTCTCTCTCTCACTCTTTCTCTCGCAACCGTCTATCACTCTCACCCCATCTCTCTCACTCTTGGTCTATGTCTATGTCTATGTCTCTGTCTCTCTATGTCTGTCTCTGTCTCTGTCTCTGTCTCTGTCTCTGTCTCTGTCTCTGTCTCTGTCTCTGTCTCTGTCTCTGTCTCTGTCTCTGTCTCTGTCTCTGTCTCTGCCTCTGTCTCTCTCTGTCTCTCTCTGTCTCTCTCTGTCTCTCTCTGTCTCTCTCTGTCTCTCTCTGTCTCTCTCTGTCTCTCTCTGTCTCTCTCTGTCTGTCTCTGTCTGTCTCTCTCTGCTTCTGTCTCTGTCTCTGTCTCTGTCTCTGTCTCTGTCTCTGTCTCTGTCTCTGTCTCTGTCTCTGTCTCTGTCTCTGTCTCTGTCTCTGTCTCTGTCTCTGTCTCTGTATGTCACGTGCACTGACATAGGACACATATTTTGCATACTACAATCACTCTCTCGTGTTATTTAGGTCAAGGAGTCATAATAATTATCCTTGTAGGTTTCTAAGGTATTGGAAAACATAATTATTGCATTGATGCACTGTGCATTCTCTCTCTTGTTTTTGCGCTCTCTCTCTCTCCTTCTTCTCTCTCCCCGCCTCTGCTCTCTCTCTCTCTCTCTCTCTCTCTCTCTCTCTCTCTCTCTCTTCTCTCTCTTCTCTTCTCTTCTCTGCCTCTCTCTCTCTGCCTCTCTCCTCTCATCCTCTCATCTCTCTCGCTCTCTCTTCTCTCTGTCTCTCTTGTCTCTTCTCTGTCTCTGTCTGTCTCTGTCTCTGTCTCTGTCTCTGTCTCTGTCTCTGTCTCTGTCTCTGTCTCTGTCTCTGTCTCTGTCTCTGTCCCTGTCCCTGTCCTGTCCCTGTCCCTGTCCCTGTCCCTGTCCCTGTCCCTGTCCCTGTCCCTGTCCCTGTCCCCTGCACCTGCCCCTGTCCCCTGTCCCTGTCCCGTCTCTGTCTCCTGTCCTCTGTCTCTGTCTCTGTCTCTGTCTCTGTCTCTGTCTCTCTCCTCTGTCTCTGTCTCTCTCTCTCTCTCTCTCTCTCTCTCTCTCTCTCTCTCTCTCTCTCTCTCTCTCTACACACACACACACACACACACACACACACACACACACACACACACACACACACACACACACACACACACACACACACACACACACACAGAGCCTCTCTCACACATCCCTCACTCTCCATCTCTCTCCACCTCTCTCACAAACTCTCTCTCCAATTCTTACCATATCTCTCTCTCCCTATCTACCCATCTGATAACCACCGTCTCGTGGTGTGACAGCTGTCCACCAGTAGACTACATCAGGACAGTTCTTCTCGCTGCCCTAGCAGACAAGGCGCGATTGTAACGAGATACCATCACACCGCAGTGGCACGGCTAACAATGCAAGATTCGTTGGTCTGTCTGCCGTGATCTCGGCCACCATTAATATTACACACGTCTGCCGCAGCGACAATCGGTGCTAGTCGCCCCAACATGCTAGTTAGCACCAAGTATCTATCATCGTTACCATCCCATAGTGTCACAGCAGAGAGCTGTGGTGTTTTTTCTTGACCACTTCCCTGACGCACATAGGTTAATCTTCAGAACAGTGGAGAATTGCGCTTTTTTCTGATGTTATTAATCCTCGTCCCATGAGCCCCAGCAGGATTCATGTTCAATCTTTGATGTCATTCGTGTGGTTATTTTCAGTTTGCCATGGTGAAGATGAAACGTTACCAGATTTTGTATTTCTTTTCCATGAAGCAAATCTGCCACAAAATCATTGTCATAAATTTTAAGGCTGTTTCCTTGATTGGTTTATGCCATCAAACATTTGGTAGTTGTATGTCTAAATAAGTTAATACATGACTAATACTTTCTCCAGTTGGTTCGATATATTTAGTCACTTGCCACAACCAGTTGTTGGGCCAACATTTAGCATTCAGGGTGTACAATTTATTGGTGAAATTAATGCCAAAATGTGTATTTGCATTACTATTTCAGTTTTTGAATTCACTTGAAATTTTTCCATGACAAGAATATAAATTATAGAAGTAACTGTGTATAGTCAAACAGTGTAAGTTTCCGTGGTTTGGACAGCTGATAATTGAATTATTTGTAGGTATCTGAATATGTGCAGTCAATATGGTACCTGATAATGTTACCAAACTGTACAGCTACATTCCGAAGTTGCACAAGCAATGGTGCAGTGGATACTGTGTTAATTTAAGGTTTGTTTTTGTGTGCACTGTTAATTTTAAATGAGACACGCAGAAATCAAATTGATGACACAAAGTTTTGATGTTGATGATGACTTACTCAGGTAAATGACTTTGGTGTTTGTGTGACAATGCAGGAATTAACCTAGCCACCTTGGTCGTGTCCTCGCCAATTGAAACCTGTAATCTGGTTTCCAACGTTGTCATTAATGTCATCATTGGTTATCTGTCAACGCTCTTCTCTGTGGCCGCTTCATTAAGCAATACACTATTCACTACAACTGCACCTTGGCTGTCTGTCTGTGGCCCTGACTGCTGTGGCAGTGATAGCATTACTGCTGCTGGAGGCACAGAAATAGTTCCCTGCAAAAAGTAGGCCTTGTTGTACACACCCATTGTTTTTAGTCTGTTGGTTTGTAAATGCAAGTTTTTTAGATGGGATTATTTGTCAAGGAAAATAATCTCACCGATGTAGGGTCAGATTGTCAAGTATACATTTTTGTGAAAATCACAAACTTTATGGGATATGATGTTGACTGTAATTCATTTATGAAACAGACCATACAACTTAAAGCCTGTTTCAAACACGAATGCCATCTTATATGTGCGGTTAACAAGTTGCCCTGTTCTTTGATGTATGACCCAACCTTTGACAGTTGTGGTGCAAGTATAACTGATAATCTTTTTGCCAGTTGAAGGGCTAATTATGTACTTTTAGGGACAAACATATTTTCAGCAAACTGGATTTTGTTCGTTATGGTTATGAGACTACTATATAGGAATGCTATTAAACCAATGAAAAAGATAATATGTTGATTTACGTAAATACGTACAGGATTCCTTGTCAGAAATAAGGATGTCAAGTACGAAACCATTAGAACTACATATCATTATAGCTAAATAAACTCAGTTAATTTATAAATAACATAAGTACATTCAACATACAGGTACTAGCCACAATTCCTGATCTGATTTTGGGAAAAAAAGCCATTTTATCAATCACGTCCTTTAAATTTTTTTATATATTTTTTAATAAATTTAAGCTAAAGCTATTTAATAAAAATTTAAAGAGTTTTTTTCTTAAAAACATTTCCGTTACAGCTACAACAGAGATAAGCGATTAAGCAGACAAGGGTCTGATGATACCATAAATGGAATATATAACAGTTCTCATGTGTATCTAATCACGTGCCTCGCCCATTCACGTACATTCTTTTAGTCCACCTATGATTTACAGCCGCAACCATTCCCACCAGCCTCACAGCTCCCAGGTGTGTCGGACATCAGTAAATCTTCCCAGAAGAGCTAATTTTTTTCCGTGAAATAAACTCTCCCCCACAGGGGGGTGTATTTTCTGGAACTCTTGACACATCATTAGTGAACCACTTGGCCAGGGAGACAGCAGTCCGTCCCACCCTCCCACCGGACCTGACACTTAATCTTCCTCCTCCCTCTGTACAGGAGAGTTGTATGATTCCTGATGAGTGGAGGCCGTATTCCTGTCCCCGCTGACATTTCACAGTCCCTTCAGGACGCATACTGTTGGCTGAGTAATCTTGTCCTGAATGTTGCTCTGTTGGTGTTGAAGCAAAGACAATTATCACACACATCATCGACACAAAATTTGACAACACAAGTGTGGCATGCCACAACGAGTGGACATTAACTCTTTACTGCGCAGACCGGCCAAAACCGGCCATCTCTCCTTAGTGCAGAAGGGTCAAAACCAGCCAGTAAACTCACAGTTCCTAGGTCTTTCATTTACTGTTGTGATCAGATCCTTCTTTTACATGAACCACCCAGTTCAAACAGCTGACCTAAGCTCTATATAGGTCATGGAAACATGGCCTTCGCCATCTTGTGAAAAACAGTTTTCCTTTGCAAATTATGTGAGTTTTGTTTTGAAGGATGTTGAGGTGTGTTCATCTAGATGACCGACATCGCATGGCATATGGTGGATTTTACAGAGGTAATTCTTGACGATTTTGTGCCTTCAGAGTGAATAATGTTGACAGCAATCACAGAGGTCATATTCTCATACAACTACGTATTCTGTAAAAAAATTCATTGCTGAGATATGAAGAAGATATACAGCCACCTACTTGTTGATCAGAGAACCATCTGTATAATGCTTGATTTACTTATTTTAGGGTATTTAGTTAGTATGGTCATATCTTTCAATATTTCGTGGGGGTTGAATGCATTATTAAATATGGTAGATATATATTTTTTTAATTTATGAAAAATGTAATTACTCTTCATCCTTGGTCTTATAAACCATAGCAGCATGAGTTGATTATAATAACAAATTACCTTTTTTTCTGTTTCAAGCCACCTATATATATGTGTGTATGTATATGTATATGTATATGTATATGTATATGTATATGTATATGTATATGTATATATATGTATATTATTTATATCATATACATATAATATAATATAATATATCATATGATATTGATCCATATACATATACATATCATATCATATACATATACATATACATATACATATACATATACATATACATATACTATACATATACTATACATACCTGATACATATACATATACATACACATACATACACATACACATACACATACGCATACGCATACACATACACATACACATACACATACACATACACATACACATACATATATATATATATATATATATATATATATATATATATATGCCTAAATACAGCACTGCTGAAAATTTCTACTTCAACCTGAAGGATTGCAAACTACATGCTTTCTTGGAAAACCTTTTTCAAGACTACCACAATAAGCTTAAATAATTTATTTGACACAGCGATATTTTCTGAATTGCATCTGACTTGATAGGTGGCATTTGATATATTTGAAAGATGTCACAGTTGCATTAGTTTCCCCTGTTGGAATTTGTGCACCTGTCACGCAATAGTCAGACAAAGCCCATTAGTGAAATCACAGTGTGTTTTAACGAGCATGTCTCCCGCCATAGAAAAACAGGGCACCTTGAATGCCTGGCATCGAATCTCATGCATAAAGACAGAATTAATAAAACCATTCTGATGTCCGGGCTACATGGTTTTTATTGCATTTAATAGAAGATTAATCTTACTTCACACATCAGTGGCTTTCTGATCGCAATAAATGTTTTATAACTTGTGGCATTTTGGTGTTATGAAATTACACTGTTAGGCGATTGATTGTTCTAAAATTACCTCTGTAGATAACAGTATAAGTCGATGGCACAGATTGTCACATAGAATAGTGTCTTCATGTAAATTAATTTAAATATTACAAGAGTACATACTCCTTAGCCATTTGTTAAGGGGCAGCCCTCAAAACAGACACGAAAATTAAGGTCATGAATTAAAACTGGAAAAATACATATTCACAGGTTGTGAAAACTAACAAAACATATTCATCCTTTGGACTGGAAAGTTTTGTCATTTGAGAGTTAGTCTAGTTAGTCATCTTCATTGTCTGGGCAGTAAGACAACATTATTTTTTCAATTTTACTACATTAAAAAATATCTTTTGGGTAGTATTTACTACATTAATGGAGGTCACTAAGGTTTTCATTCAAATTCCAGTTTGATGATTATAGGAATATAATTGTATCAATTTGTATCATGATTTCTGCATTTAAAGATCAGGTTTTGTGTTTGTTTTTAATGTAAAATTCATATCTAACAGTATCAACTTTAATATTATGTATTCTAATATAAAAGCTGCCCAGAAGTGTCTTAGCTACAGGGAAGTATGTTTACAAAAAAATATTGTTGCTACTGGGCTTGGATATTTCCAAGGAGGGTCATCACCTGAAGTGATATTTCCAAGGAGGGTCATCACCTGAAGTGATATTTCCAAGGAAGGTTATCACCTGAAGTGATATTTCCAAGGAGGGTCATCACCTGAAGTGATATTTCCAAGGAGGGTCATCACCTGAAGTGATATTTCCAAGGAGGGTCAACACCTGAAGTGATATTTCCAAGAATGGTCATCACCTGAAGTGATATTTCCAAAGAGGGTCATCACCTGAAGTGATATTTCCAAGGAGGGTTATCACCTGAAGTGATATTTCCAAGGAGGGTTATCACCTGAAGTGATATTTCCAAGGAGGGTCATCACCTGAAGTGATATTTCCAAGGAGGGTTATCACCTGAAGTGATATTTCCAAGGTGGGTCATCACCTGAAGTGATATTTCCAAGGAGGGTCAACACCTGAAGTGATATTTCCAAGGTGGGTCATCATCTGAAGTGATATTTCCAAGGTGGGTCATCACCTGAAGTGATATTTCCAAGGTGGGTCGTTACCTGAAGTGATATTTCCAAGGTGGGTCATCACCTGAAGTGATATTTCCAAGGTGGGTCATCACCTGAAGTGATATTTCCAAGGTGGGTCATCACCTGAAGTGATATTTCCAAGGAGGGTCATCACCTGAAGTGATATTTCCAAGGTGGGTCATCACCTGAAGTGATATTTCCAAGGTGGGTCATCACCTGAAGTGATATTTCCAAGGTGGGTCATCACCTGAAGTGATATTTCCAAGGTGGGTCATCACCTGAAGTGATATTTCCAAGGAAGGTCATCACCTGAAGTGATATTTCCAAGGTGGGTCATCACCTGAAGTGGATGAAGCCACTAATGGCAACGCATTGTTATTGCTCCATATCTTAAAATATATTTTAAGTGCAATGCATTGTGATGTAAACAAACTCTTATTACTTCCAAACCTTCACATTTCAATAAATAACAGTATTAAAAATATTGAACAAACAGTTTATTTAAATTGATATAACATAATTGCTATAACATGATTTTAAAACAAGGTAACCATATCGTTTTTTACCCCGTTGTTTCTGTACACTGTATTTGTAAATAGAGAAAACCAGTGTGGAGTATTTAAACATGCACACACACACACACACGCACACACGAACACACGCACACACACACGCATGCACGCACACACACATGCACACACACACACACACGCACACACACACACGCATACACATGCACACATGCACACACGCACACACGCACACACACATACACACACACATACACACACATACACACACACACGCACACACACATGTGCACACACACATTCACATACACACACGTACACACGCACATATACACGCACATGCACACTCACACACACACACACACACACATACACACACACACACACAACTCCAGACAGGGACTCCATCGTTTACGATGTCACACAGGACTCGCCCCACATTATGTGCCGATAATCACGTTAGCCAACAACCAATTTCCTGTGGGACATTCTGAAGTCAAGTCGTTATCCTGCCATGCTCGGTGCCGCGGTTTTATTGTTGCGCAAACAGAACTGGTCTCGTCGTCGGAGCTCGACCGCCATCATTTGCAAGTGAAATGCCTGCTTGTCTTATAGGGTGAATGTGCACCATCACGGCGTATTTTCTCCAATCGCCCCAGGGGATCTGGCCTAGGATGTCGGGGGTCAGACTCGAATGATCTGCTTGTGGATTTGGTTGCGTGGTTATATAGTAAAAGTGTCATAAGTTTATGTAACCTCAAACCTAACAAAACGTTATGTCTAGCGTTTAATTCCTTCCCCAACAGTAATTCATATGTATGTAAATTTGTGTTATGTTTCAGTCACTGAGTGGCACCACTGTAGATAGATAGTGATAAGTGGTAACAAACAAACTGCCATCCTATGTAGTGTTTTATGACCTTTGATGTTGACTTATGCTCTCCCAGTAGTTGATGCCAACAGATCTCGTTAAAATAGTTTCTTCAGCCATGACAAAATTCCGCATGTTTCTCTTGTGTGCTCCAGTCTGTACTGATCCCCGACTGTTATTTGCTTCTCTTCTTTCACTGCTCCCCCGTTGCCATGACAACCACTTGTTTACACTTCCTTCATATCACCCCCGGTTTGTTAGCCAATCTCTGCCATCCACTCCACTTACAAGCCCATAAATAGTACTTCATTGATACAAGTCGAAACAATATTGCTGTTGTTTCTATTCATGGATAAACATTCCTCCGTCTCTTTCCTGTCCTCTGACGTACAACACCTTCGGAGACGGACACACACTTTGTTGTCACTCGCAGGCATACCACGCTTCTCTGAGGCATGCCTGTCACACTCCCATCCATCACACTCATTGTGACATGCGTGCAGTCGCGTCACGAGAGACCACACGTGGCATCTATGTTCAAACAGAGACACTGTGAACATCACATATCCTTAAGGATGACAAGGTAGTGACAATTACCTGTCACGTGTGCACACGTTGAGGTTTCTAACGGGATGTGACGTCTTGCCCTGTGACTGCAGCCAGTGCAAAACGATGCATTAGAAGCCCAGCTATTACGTCTGGCGTCGATCCATTTAATAGCACATCGTTCCACGTCAAGGTCTTGTAATGGGCGAGGTTTTAATTAAGGGAATTGTGGTAACTCTTCTCACTTCATCACTGCCGAGTGTCGTGTCATCAGTGTGCGTCAGTCCAGTCTCCACGGGGCTCCGTGCATGGGTGCCACAGTCACAGGATCCCAGGGCATCCTTCTTCATCACCAATTTCTTCAACACCTTCATCTTCAGTTTCTTCGTCTTCTTCAAGTTTATATTCTAACTGGCTGACAGCTGCCATCTGTTGTGACTACACTGCTCGTCTTTTGACTCATGTTCACCCATACACGCACTCATGCATGCACACACAGACACACTCCATTGACCCAGTGAGGGTGACTATTGAGGGCAGTAGAGAGTGTCATACAGGCAGTAGAGTGTCATACAGGCAGTAGAGATTGTCATACAGGCAGTAGAGTGTCATACAGGCAGTAGAGAGTCTCATACAGGCAGTAGATAGTGTCATACAGCAGTAGAGAGTGTCATACAGGCAGTAGATAGTGTCATACAGCAGTCGAGAGTGTCATACAGGCAGTAGATAGTGTCATACAGCAGTAGAGAGTGTCATACAGGCAGTAGAGAGTGTCATACAGGCAGTAGATAGTGTCATACAGCAGTAGAGAGTGTCATACAGGCAGTAGATAGTGTCATACAGGCAGTAGAGAGTGTCATACAGGCAGTAGAGTGTCATACAGGCAGTAGAGAGTGTCATACAGGCTGAAGAGAGTGTCATACCGGCAGTGGAGAGTGTCATACAGGCAGTAGATAGTGTCATACAGGCAGTGGAGATGTCATACAGGCAGTAGAGAGTGTCATACAGGCAGAAGAGAGTGTCATACAGGCAGTAGATAGTGTCATACAGGCAGTGAAGAGTGTCATAGAGGCAGTAGAGAGTGTCATACAGGCAGAAGAGAGTGTCATACAGGCTGTAGAGAGTGTCATACAGGCAGTAGAGAGTGTCATACAGGCAGTAGAGAGTGTCATACAGGCAGTAGATAGTGTCATAGAGGCAGTAGAGAGTGTCATACCGGCAGTAGGAGAGTGTCATAGAGGCAGTAGAGAGTGTCATACAGGTATAAGAGAGTGTCATACAGGCTGTAGAGAGTGTCATACAGGCAGTAGAGAGTGTCATACAGGCAGTAGATAGTGTCATACAGGCAGTAGAGAATGTCATACAGGCAGTAGATAGTGTCATACAGGCAGTAGAGAGTGTCATACAGGCAGTAGATAGTGTCATACAGGCAGTATAGAGTGTCATACAGGCAGTAGAGAGTGTCATACAGGCAGTGGAGAGTGTCATACAGGCAGTAGAGAGTGTCATACAGGCAGTAGAGAGTGTCATACAGGCAGTAGAGAGTGTCATACAGACAGTGCAAATGTCAAATGGGGAGTGTAAAATGTCACATTGGCAGTGATGAATGTTAAGGGTAGTGCAAAATACCACGTGGCCAGTGTGAAAAGTTATACTGTCACTGTGGAATGCCATGGGCTGTGTGAAATATTATATGGGCAGTGTGGAATGTCATACCAGCAGTGTAAGATGTCATACCAGCAGTGTATAATGTCACATGGGCAATGTAAGATGTCATACCAGCAGTGTGTAATGTCACATGGTCAGTGTAAGATGTCATACCAGCAGTGTATAATGTCACATGGGCATTTTACGTTTTTACATTTTCAAGGATGTTACTTGGACAGAGTATATTGCAGATTTTGTTTTATATAATTTAGTTCTGTTCTGAAAGTTGTAGTGATAAAACTGTAAACTTTGAAATGATGGATAGATCTACAGTTACAACTGAACATCATATATAATTTATATTCAACAAATACAATACAAGGTTCTTAGCATATTCAAATACGGTTCTAAAATATAGTTATAAATAATTACAAATCATACTGCTTCATTTATAATTGAACCATTAAATAGTTTATCATCAATATTAAATAATATGTAGTTACACATTATGCAGTTACAACACCCAATCCTCGACATAACAGGCAAATAGTACATTCATAAGGCCTCGTTTGTAGCCGTCAGAGATAGCCTGCCAGTTTTAGGAATGTGAACTTTCTGGGTCTGGTGACCAAATATTGAGGCAATTTACAGCACCAGCAATTTTGTCGAGTGGAACTAGACTCTTGAAATTAGACTTACTTGGACTGATTGGGACAGGGGATTTAGACCAGTGCATACAGGCCATATCAGTACATGCCGTGATTCCAATGTGATTTTGATTGTGTGCATTGGCAAACATTTTATTGTTACATAGATTACAGTTTAACTCTGATGTATTCAACAAATGCGATCACAATTTAAAATAATGAACATCATTTATGGTATTTCCCAGAGAAGTTGAGATGGTGTTTGATAGAGCAGGTCGGCCACACACCGGGGAGTAAAGTAGAAAGTGATCTGAGCAATGCTGAGGTTTTGGATATTGCGTTATATACGAACTTTATTTACGTATATTCCAGGATACCTGATCTTCCACATTTGTGTATACATATTCATGATAGCAGTTATAATTGATAAATGTTTCCCAGTGGTTCTGTAGTATGTTTTGATGCAATACTTGAGCACGTGTGAGTATCGAGTAATACTCGAAGGCACAGAGTGCATTGACACAGCCATTTGTATCTGGATCATAGACGACACATTGTGGCATTGTCTTATCTGGATCATGGACATCACATTGTGGCATTGTCTTATCTGGATCATGGACATCACATTGTGGCATTTTCTTATCTGGATCATGGATGACACATTGTGGCATTGTCTTATCTGGATCATGGACATCACATTGTGGCATTGTCTTATCTAGATCATGGACATCACATTGTGGCATTGTCTTATCTGGATCATGGACATCACATTGTGGCATTTTCTTATCTGGATCATGGATGACACATTGTGGCATTGTCTTATCTGGATCATGGACGTCACATTGTGGCATTGTCTTATCTGGATCATGGACATCACATTGTGGCATTGTCTTATCTGGATCATGGACGTCACATTGTGGCATTGTCTTATCTGGATCATGGACATCACATTGTGGCATTTTCTTATCTGGATCATGGATGACACATTGTGGCATTGTCTTATCTGGATCATGGACATCACATTGTGGCATTGTCTTATCTAGATCATGGACATCACATTGTGGCATTGTCTTATCTGGATCATGGACGTCGCATTGTGGCATTGTCTTATCTGGATCATGGACATCACATTGTTGCATTGTCTTATCTGGATCATGGACATCACATTGTGGCATTGTCTTATCTGGATCATGGACATCACATTGTGGCATTGTCTTATCTAGATCATGGACATCACATTGTGGCATTGTCTTATCTGGATCATGGACATCACATTGTGACATTGTCTTATCTGGATCATGGACATCACATTGTGGCATTGTCTTATCTGGATCATGGACATCACATTGTGGCATTGTCTTATCTGGATCATGGACATCACATTGTGGCATTGTCTTATCTGGATCATGGACATCACATTGTGGCATTGTCTTATCTGGATCATGGACATCACATTGTGGCATTGTCTTATCTAGATCATGGACATCACATTGTGGCATTGTCTTATCTGGATCATGGACATCACATTGTGGCATTGTCTTATCTGGATCATGGACATCACATTGTGGCATTGTCTTATCTGGATCATGGACATCACATTGTGGCATTGTCTTATCTGGATCATGGACATCACATTGTGGCATTGTCTTATCTAGATCATGGACATCACATTGTGGCATTGTCTTATCTAGATCATGGACATCACATTGTGGCATTGTCTTATCTAGATCATGGACATCACATTGTGGCATTGTCTTATTTGGATCATGGACATCACATTGTGGCATTGTCTTATCTGGATCATGGATGACACATTGTGGCATTGTCTTATCTGGATCATGGACATCATATTGTGGCATTGTCTTATCTGGATCATGGATATCAGATTGTGGCATTGTCTTATCTGGACCATGGACATCACATTGTGACATTGTCTTATCTGGATCATGGACATCACATTGTGACATTGTCTTATCTGGATCATGGACATCACATTGTGGCATTGTCTTATCTGGATCATGGACATCACATTGTGGCATTGTCTTATCTGGATCATGGACATCACATTGTGGCATTGTCTTATCTGGATCATGGATGACACATTGTGGCATTGTCTTATCTGGATCATGGACATCACATTGTGGCATTGTCTTATCTGGATCATGGACGACACATTGTGGCATTGTCTTATCTGGATCATGGACATCACATTGTGGCATTGTCTTATCTGGATCATGGACATCACATTGTGGCATTGTCTTATCTGGATCATGGACGTCACATTGTGGCATTGTCTTATCTGGATCATGGACAACACATTGTGACATTGTCTTATCTGGATCATGGACATCACATTGTGGCATTGTCTTATCTGGATCATGGACATCACATTGTGGCATTGTCTTATCTGGATCATGGATGACACATTGTGGCATTGTCTTATCTGGATCATGGACATCATATTGTGGCATTGTCTTATCTGGATCATGGACATCACATTGTGGCATTGTCTTATCTGGATCATGGACGTCACATTGTGGGATTGTCTTATCTGGATCATGGACGTCACATTGTGGCATTGTCTTATCTAGATCATGGACGTCACATTGTGGCATTGTCTTATCTGGATCATGGACATCACATTGTGGCATTGTCTTATCTGGATCATGGACATCACATTGTGGCATTGTCTTATCTGGATCATGGACATCACATTGTGGCATTGTCTTATCTGGATCATGGACGTCACATTGTGGCATTGTATTATCTGGATCATGGATGACACATTGTGGCATTGTCTTATCTGGATCATGGACATCACATTGTGGCATTGTCTTATCTGGATCATGGATGACACATTGTGGCATTGTCTTATCTGGATCATGGACATCACATGTGGCATTGTCCTTTTTTCATGTGTGTCGGATAATCTCATCCTTACAGTATTCCATACACACAGACAACCAATGCAAGTAATTCTCTCTGCCTTTGTTTCAGCAAAGCAATCGTGTATTGCTTTCGAAAGTTCATATCATATTGAAAGAGGTAAAATTGTGTGAACACAATGCAGATGTATATATGTATATATCCGGTTGGTTACATAATTACAAAAAAAAAAGGAACGGTTTATTATTGCAAAATTAATAATATAAACTCAGGTCCATTTGTGAATCAGTAGAATTTTAAGAGATTATAATGAATGTCTTAAAAACTTTACATGTCATATGAAGTAGGTAGGGAGCCAAAGAGTTGCATCTTATTGAAAAAGAAAAACATTTGCAGCACAACTTTTGCTGTTGGCATGATTGCATGACTAGATAGTATGTGTCGGTTGACTTACATGCATGCCAACCTTCACGGCTTCTCACAGACAGGAAATGGCTGTTTTCTACGCAAAGTGCCTTTTCTCACCCCAATGTTGTCATGTCTTTTGTTCATATGTGTGATGTCTTATATAGGTCTTGTCTCCTATTTCTACCATTGTGAAGCTTGGACATTTTCGTTCAACTGTGTTGCCTTAGTACACTCAGTTATATTGATAATTACTTGGCAGGAGTGAATATGAGACATTGAACAGTAATTGCAGTATGGCTGAATTCTTCCCAGAGCAGTTATGCTGGCCTTCAGATAAACTAAAACCAGGGGGTGTAGACAATTTAAAGTGCACTGAGAAATTCTAAGATAAGGATACTATGCCATATAAGATGAAACACTTTGAGAAATAAATTAACATCGCAAAATGTTGAGATGACCCCTTATGAAGTCGCCTGTCCATCTCTGCCAAGGAGTTTGACCAGTGCATAAGCAATTGCTTGCCTGGAGCAACTGTAAATTAAGCTGGGATTCTGTGGCCGCTGTCTTAAGGTCAGGGGAGATTGGACAGCTGGGCTAGTCCTTCGAATTAGACCTTGCCCTATGCTTAACCCCTGTTTCCGGACACTCGCTTTTATACTGTGACACAGGTGTGATGAAAGCGTCACAGATCACAACACGTGTGACTGTCACATTATGTAACACAGCGACTGTGGCTATTTGCTCTTACGATAATAGCAGGTATTTTGGTCTTTCAACGAATATTAATTAAATCCTGCAGCATTTTTTTGTTATTTTCCTAAGTGCATGAATATTTTATTTTACTTATTGCTTATTGATTTTTTCAGTTTATTTTTTAAATAATTGCATTCATCAAATATTTGGGTAAATGTTTTATTATTTATTGCTGTAAGGATTAATAATCTTAACCTTACATTAGTTTAGCTTTATGAAAAACATGTTAAACGATTGGTCAGGTTGTCTCATATATTTCATGTTCTGTTGTCTGTGTATATATTAGTTAGATGACACCAAAAAGGGGTTCTAAATATACTTTTACATATACATTAGTTTGATTAGGTTTCCTTGCAATGAGAATCCACTGTAAAGTGCCACTGTTAATTAAACTATGTTTACTGATCTCCATTTCCTGAAATAGCAGCACACTCACAAATGATGATTCCACTTAACCAAACACAAAAGTATAATTCTATTATACTCAACATTACAGAAATTGTAAATTTCACACCCTGAAAAACCAAACTCCCAGTCTGTGACATTCCAGAATCATTCATTCATTCATTCATGGGCATTTGTGCTTGTATGATGCCCTTCATCTCTGGGCTTTATGCAGGATAAAATTATTGCCAATCATGTCACACATGTTTTGGTGGACACACGGATGTTAACTTTGAAATGTTGCCCTGAAATGGACTACAAACACTCATGTGACACCATTTTCACTCACTTCACAATATTTACAATCTATGGTTTTGGAAGACTTTTTTTGCTCCTTCATTTTTTTACCCATCCACCCATATTCCTACACGTCCATATTCATTTTTACCCATCCAAATGACGGGTGGACGGGTCTCTACATAAAGTATGCTTCATCTGTCATTCAGATAGATGTTGTAGGCGAAACAATATTGTCTATATGTCAGTTGCTGCTTAATTGCATGAGACAGATTGCTGTGGTATTTATATTGGGATATATTGTTCAGAGGAGCCTATCTGTCTTCCTTTTTATGGTATTATTTCCTGTGTTGCTACTAGTCAGAGTTAGTATTAGTCTGTGTTAGTGTTAGTCCTAACTATTAGTCTGTGTTAGTGTTAGTCCTAGCTGTCTTTTTATGTGATTTAATGTAATATTTTGATGAGGCTTAACATGATTATTTGTTACTAAGAAAATCACTGTATTAATAAAATACCAATGAAATAGTTGATTTAAAATATCCAATGGGATCAATCCAGCAATGATTTGATCATTTTTAGACTTTCACTTTTTCATACTGAAGTGATCCTCTCACTTCAACCATGCATGTGGTTTCTACTATGAAGGGCATGCAAAGAATTTTCTATTTTATTGTAACTGTTGTCCTTTCCTTCTGCTGATTCAAGGCATTTATAGGGTCATCTGCATGGATAATCACTCATAGAAAAAGACTGTCTGCTCCATTACATGGAATCACTCTATTATTAGTAAGATATTCACAGAATTTGTCTTTTTAATGTGGAAGCCATGTGAAAGAGGTTGCACATCAAAGATACTTGCAATTAAACCATTACTGGCAGTTCTGAGTATTGCCAGTAATGTCTATATTTCAAATTGGATAATACCATTAATGAATCATTCAGAATGCGAAATGTTGAAAAATATATTATTGTTGAAAATAATTATTAAAATGTCTAGCCTTTAAAATATGTGTTCAGGTATTAAGTATATTGTGTAAAATATGGAGCAGTCAGTGTTGGTTTATGGTGAACGAGCTTGTGTGAATGTGAGCATGCTTGTGTGCGCATATGCATGTGCAGTTATTGTAGACGGGTGCACTTTTTTATGACAGGTTTCCCGGAGCAGCTGTTTTCTGTCGATGCTGACAATACTATGCTGTTGCAGTGTTCTACGTCTGAGCTCAAATCCAGGTGGCCAGTAACGACTGTGAACACTGTATGTGGTCCCACTTAAACATTGTTGGTCCACCTGTAACATAAACTATGATGTGGAAGTACCAAACGTCATATTTTTGAGACCAGATCGGCAGTGATTTTGAAAACTGACGGATGACAAAGGTAGGTGCATCTACGGCTTACACCAACAACACGACGTTGTAGTAAACGTGATACTGTCTTCTGTTGTAGCGTGCGAGTGTGTCGTCTATCAGAGTCATGGCCGGTCCACTGGCACCTTCACGTCACCAAACTTCCCACAGATCTACCCAAACAACGTCAACTGTATACTGTACACCTTCATAGCGGAATTAGACGAAATCGTTGAACTCACGTTTCTCGAGTTTAATCTTCAAGTGCCTGTCACAAGCAAGTGAGTAGATGAACTCCTGTCAGCTACCATTTTTATGAGAGTTAATTAGTCAGAATTTGATCTTTAATATTTATTTTGCTCATTAACAATGACCTTGTATATAGAAAACAGTCGATATATAGCTCAGGAAGTGCCATTGGAACACTTGCTTACTAAAATGGTTATTTAGTTGAGTTTTATTACACATTGTATTCCATTTGTTCAACAATTTGTTAAATATGTTTTTTTAAGGTAGACCTATTATTTTGGGGTTGAAATATTTTCTAGTTTAATATTAAACTAGTGGTGGATTAAACTCGTGTAACATTTTATGGTGTAATAGCGCCATAGAACAATCTTACATAGTTCACATATGTGCACATGATCTCAAAATAAAATTTCTGACTTTTATATGGTTACACATTTTTTTAATTGCCCTAAGGGATAATATTTTACATAATATTTCCTTCCCATTAACATCAGCTTTGATGTAATACTTTGAAAAGCAACCTTGATTTCCAGTCTGAAATCAGGCCCACACATCAAACAAAGTAATTCAAAGTTCTTCAGAAGTGTTTAGCCCTTTATCAATATTAAAATGTTGATACTTTATGTTTTTACAACAGTGTCACCCAGCTTCATAAACTAGCTCAATTATTTTAACTGAGAACCATGATTGGCTGTTAGAGCTTTCAACAAGATCATCTTGATATGGCCATTGTACGCCACATCTTGTCATGTAGCCATGTTGGTGATTATCACATGACAGGATAATTAGGTCTTGGGCTGACTTCGATTGAACTACGCGAGTAACTCGAGTAACCGCGAGATCACTTGCTCATGTGACTCTTCTTGACATAGATTAACAAGGTCAATCTTCAAGGCTGCTACCCGAGGCAATCGCAATTTGGAGAGGATTCAGTCGAGTAACTACGTCATTAGCAGTGACAGCCAATTGGGAACGTAGGCCCGTACTGCACAAGAAATTAATTACACGACACAACACAATAACTTAAAGTTACCACATTCTATGAATTATAATTTAAGACCAAGAAGAAGAACATCACAATTTACACACGAACAACTGAATACTTTATTTTATTTATTTACATACAGGGTTTACGTCCATGATTATGATCATCGCTGCATGTTCAGTTGGATTTACTCTCGACATACTGGGTGCTCAGCATAAACTGGTTACCACATTAGGGTTACGCGAGTAACCCGAGTAGGCCAATAGTAGTCGGCCTTGGTGTCAACACAAAACAAACAATTCCTCACTACATATTCATTGTACCCAAAGTTAATTGACCATAATCAAATCAGTTTGTCAGTGACCTACAAATATGGGAGCACCGGTACATCACACAAATCAGTGCGTAAGTTATGGAATAGTTGGGTGTGATACATGCGTTAGATTGATATCAGAGGAATCATTGGCCGTGTGAATGAATGACAATAATAGAGGCCAGCGCAGAACCAACCAATGGCAATGCAGCAATTCATGGCACCATTATAGGTCTCTAGTACATTTTTTACAAACATGAGAACTTCACAAAACAAATGACAGTTATTGCACCATTAATAGTTTGCTGTAGTGCCTATTTTCCACTGCATTATAACCAATTATGCATTATATCCAGGCACGTTATAATGATGTTTGATTGCATTTATGTATCATGTTTTATCCATATTAATAGTTTATTTTAAGATTATTGATAATTTTTACATTTTATAATTACAAATGTTATAATTTAAACACCCCTGAAAACGTTTATAGCTGAAAATATAGTGCTGAACAAATAAAAGTTATAACAACGTATTGTCATTATTATGTTGACATTTCCTGTTATTCTTTCAGATGTACAGACTTTTTAAGATTC
>JAODUO010000391.1:455000-460000 GCA_025642075.2 Ridgeia piscesae
TATTTTATCACCACACATCTCTATCAAGTAGATTCAGGGGTGCTTACATGTTGGAATATTATTATTGTTCACCACATCAAAACAGTATTTGTGATGGTAAACTTTGTGAGCAACAATCAGTATATGAATCTGTTCACAACACTGTTTGAAACAATCAGATAACTAAATCTGATATTATACAACGCATTATGTCAGGAGCTGACAATTACCGACTGACCACGGCCCGGTGGCTGAAGACTGACTCTGATGTGAACGTAAAAAACACTGATTGTCACATGCACCTGCATGGACACATGGCATTTCTGGTCAATATGTGTCATAGTTTGGTCTTTAAAGTCTCCACAGGCAGTACAGCAGCAATAAGACAAGATATGTTGTTAAGTTGGCAGGTCAATCCATCATCGCCAGTATTAGAGATCTGATTAAATTCTGTAGGCTTACGTTTTGGGTTCTGCTTCCCTCTGCGGTTGCAAGAGATAAGATAAACGTAAGTGGTTTTGTGAAAGAGAACATATTTGGGCATTAGAAGGTCATCATGTTAATGAAGAAAATGCTATGTCGGAAATGTTGAGTTCTTCTACAAAGTCGCTTGTGCTAATGGACGCCACCTTTACTGCACAATCTTTCATGCCACATTGACAAACAGGTTTTGTTCACTTGTGTCCGCTGACTATTTTTCTTTCAATTATACCTATTGCTATATCTTTTATGTTTCAATATTCTCATGCTTATTGTATGGCCTATAAATCTTGCATGTTGTGTTTTAATTTTGCTAATGATCTTTTGTTTTGATTTGGCTGTCCTGAGGGTGTCTTCATTACCATGTCTTTTTGGCTCACTTCCTTAAAACCACATTCAGTGACTTCTATCCTTGTTTAATGTTTGGCCACTATCTGGGATTCACATCTGGTTAAACTGTAATATGAAAATAGCAATGTCATATACAGTGGATGACATGACCACAGATTATTTGAAAACATAAAGGGGTGTCAGTGTTGAGCTGGAGGAACTTGGGTTCATAATACCAATTAGTCAAATACATATACTTACCAACACACAAGTTAAGAAAGCAGTAAGCACTGTGAGTTGAAATGTCTTCAATTATCATAACGCGACCTTTTAAAATATTGCTTAAATTTTTGGAATTTATCAAAATCGCCTGAACATATTTTAAAAATTGAAGTCCATTTTAAATGTTTATGATCTGTTGAATTAAAATGCGGTCATATCTCATTTATCAAGCCTTCATTAATCCAGTTGTTTCATTTTGTGTGAGAATCGTCTTGAATAACAAGTACGATAACATGTCTCGCTAGTCTGCATGTTTCTTTCAAATGACCGAAACCTTTGGAACCAAAGTGTGCGGAATAACGAGACATGACTAGACACAATGCTCACATATCGTGTTGAACTCATCGGCAGCTTTCATACGCTCAACCAAAGGATATCTAGCTGCTGTTTAAACCCAGTTATTAATTCTCCACGACATCTGTCCACTTGACCACATGAAAGCTGGACACACACAGTAGAGGCATTAATATATAGTTAACTAGCTTTTGCACAGTAATTGCAACATGGCCGAATGAATCTCAGAGAAGTCATGGGTGAAGTGTAATATGCTTTGTGCAGTTACAGGAGCTGAATGTATTCTATACAGCAGACGTAAGACCACAATTGAGTTTCCCATAGGCAGCCATTATAACGTTTCCTTCATTGCCTGGTTTTTTCTGCTAGGGCATTCACATTTTCACACATTAATTAGCCTTCATTCATACATGTACTGTATAAAATTTGTGAAATTCTAATACCTCATTTTCCCACAATCCAATCTCTAACCTGACATCCCTTCATTGCTGTTTGAGAACGGTATATGAAAATGTTAGAGGTTTTCCATTAAAAGGGCATGGAAATGTATAGTATACATAAATTCATATTTACACAATTTTTTCTATTGAAATGTGGAGGGAAAATAGGAAGTGGTCACCAAATGTTGTGGACACTCCTGAGTGATCGCTGTAATTACCAGCTGGACTTGAAACTGGAAGTAGAACCAGAATTGAAAGTGTTTATTGTATCCATGTATGGGACAAAATGAATGGCAACAATTTTGAGAACAAAAATATCTATAGCTCAGTTATGAAATAATGTGTGTGTATATATATATATATATATATATATATATATATATATATATATATATATATATCAAATGGGAGATATTCTATACATATATCATTCACAATAATGTATGTTACACAAGTAGAAATAACAATGATCAAACCTTGAACTCTGAGCTTGCTGAGTAAACAGAACCAGGGTCAGGGAGACTTTCACTAAGACTATTGTTTGTCGTTCTCGTAGCAGCCATCCAATATAATCATTTTCAACAAAGTAATTTTGGTGCTCTTGAACACATTCAATACAACTCAAGTGTATAATGTTTAATGCACTGTGTTATGGTTGCATAACTATCTCAGTTATATTACATAATTATGACTGGTGTCAAAATCAATAAAATAAATTAATACGAATATAAATTACCGGTAAGTAAAATAAATTAATACAAATATAAACTAAGTAAAATAAATTATTACGAATATAAATTAAGTAAAATAAATTAATACGAATATAAACTAAGTAAAATAAATTATTACGAATATAAATTAAGTAAAATAAATTAATACGAATATAAATTAAGTAAAATAAATTAATACGAAACCTAGCAAATAGTTCCTGTATCTGATATACTCATATCCTCTTCTCCCATGATGCCCAGTAATGCGGCATTGGGGCCAATTGTTTTAAATATCTCTGACAGACTCCTCTGTCTACAGCGTCTGTGTGTGCATCATAATATAACCACGCCTTAATTTATGCAGTCAACAGTCAAACAAATCGCATTATTATAGCTTTATGCAGAGACCCGCCCACCCGTCATTCGGATGGGTAAAACCCATTGTGGACGGATATAAATATGGGTGGACGGGTAAACAAAATTAACGAGCAAAAAGTCTTCCAAAACCATAGATATTATCAGTTAAGCCTTAAAATCAGTGTCAATGGTGGCACATGTGTGTTTGCAATTCATTTCCAGTCATAAAACGCATTTCAAGTGTCTCAAGTAACTTAACAGCTAACATCCTCGTGTCCACCAAAAAAGGTATGATGCAAAAATCTTGATCCTGCATAAGACCCTGTCTATGCCTACTAAGTATGTACTCTCTGGGGTGAGGGGAAAAGGGTTGGTGTCAGTAGCAGGACGACGTATTTAGGCCATGCAAGTTAAAAGATTACCTGCCATTGGTGACCGGGTATTTTATGATAACTACATCAGAGGATACGGCTGGCTCCATCACCACAAATACCTGCCCAACCAAACTGATATTAGCCAGTCTAAATGACAGGTGGACAGGTCTCTAGATAAAGCCATGGTTATAACATATCAGCTGACCTATATACATGAGCTGGGCACAGCGGGTGCAGTAATATGTCGGAGTGGAATGATGGATGTCTCTTCTGTGAAGATACTGCGCCATTGCATTAAGTGGTAACAATGGAACAATCCAACAACGGCTTGAAAGAATCACATGAACACAGATATGTGCATTATTTCAAACTGCCTGTAATATTTCTTTTGGCAAGTGCAGCGGTCAAATTGGCTGGTCAACCTTGAACAAACATAAGGTCATGTCATTGAAAACTGCTAGACAGAACTGGTACTGAAGTTTTGTTTATTTAAGATTTTTTTTTCAACGAACCTAGTCTGTCACTCTTGTGACAAACTTCCAAGTAAAAGAACTTTGATTTATTTACTTGTCCGAGCATGTGTCACTCTACCATAGCAGAGAGGCTAGAGTTTCAGCCTCTTCATCAAAGCAACCTAATTAAAAATCCTGTGCGGCAGTGTCAAACTTTGCACAAGGTAGTTCACTCTCTGTTTGTTCAAGTTCATTCAGCTATGTAAATGAGTACCTGGCTATTGACAGTAGTGGATATGTAAGCAGTTATATTGGCTTCCAGTTGTATACCGAATTAAATTTAAATTGGCCGTACTCTTTCTACTCAACAACCAACATACTTAGTTAATCTGCTACATTTCTCTGATATCTCTAGGACCCTTAGATCATCCTAAAACTAAGCTGAATACATGTATTGGAAAATGTGTATTCTCTGTGGCTGCGCCAACTATTTGGAATCAACTCTCTATTATGATTCAATCTTGTGAAACTATAACTACCTTTCGTAAAAAACCCGAAAACATGTTTGTTTGAAATTGCTTTTCCACCATAAATTGCCAGCAGTTCCATACTCCAATGACTAAATGGTGCCTGTCTCCGTGTGTGACTAGATAAATGAGTTTTTTTTAAAGGATATAGGTATTATAGAAGGTTTACAATTATTATTATTATATTTGTGTACATAGTACACAAATACAACAATCGCAGCATGGATGGCTTCCCAGAAAAGTCGAGATGGAGTTCAGTTGAACAGGTCTGCCAGGGAGTAAGGTGTACCACTTTAAGCAGTCTAATGGTCTGCATGCTGTTGCTATATAGGAACTTACTCTTGATGCTGTACAATTCCTTAGCTACTCTTAATAGCTGTGCGTGTGTGTGTGCGTGCGTGCGTGCGTGCGTGCGTGCGTGCGTGCGTGTCTTTGTTGTGTGTGTGCATTGTGCATGCAAAACAGGTATGTAGTCTGATGATCACATATTGCTTTTCGGGTTGTGTGTTTGTAAAAAAAACATGCATGAATGAACATATATGTACAGTTGTCTCAGATACAGTGTGATTGTCATTATTAAAGGACCACAACATGGTCTGTGTTAACAGTAGTATGCAACTACACACTCACACACATGCACACACATACACACACATACAGAGCCACATGTGCATACACAAACACACACACACACCCAGACACACATGCACACACACACACACACACACACACACACACACACACACACACACACACACACACACACACACACACA
>JAODUO010000391.1:465000-497500 GCA_025642075.2 Ridgeia piscesae
ACCTGAGCCCATATATAACACTTACAGAGTGTCATTGCCCTCCCTACTGAACAGTCAGCATTTCTCTTTGATGGTCAGTGCTGACCTGAGCCCATATATAACACTTACAGAGTGTCATTGCCCTCCCTACTGAACAGTCAGCATTTCTCTTTGATGGTCAGTGCTGACCTGAGCCCATATATAACACTTACAGAGTGTCATTGCCCTCCCTACTGAACAGTCAGCATTTCTCTTTGATGGTCAGTGCTGACCTGAGCCATATATAACACTTACAGAGTGTCATTGCCCTCCCTACTGAACAGTCAGCATTTCTCTTTGATGGTCAGTGCTGACCTGAGCCCATATATAACACTTACAGAGTGTCATTGCCCTCCCTACTGAACAGTCAGCATTTCTCTTTGATGGTCAGTGCTGACCTGAGCCCATATATAACACTTACAGAGTGTCATTGCCCTCCCTACTGAACAGTCAGCATTTCTCTTTGATGGTCAGTGCTGACCAGAGCCCATATATAACACTTACAGAGTGTCATTGCCCTCCCTACTGAACAGTCAGCATTTCTCTTTGATGGTCATGCTGACCAGACCTATATCCTTACAGAGTGTCATTCCCTCCTACTCGGGTCAGCATTTCTCTTGCTGGTCATGTTTGACCTGACCCCCTATATAAACACTTACAGAGTGTCATTGCCCTCCCTACTGAACAGTCAGCATTTCTCTTTGATGGTCAGTGCTGACCAGAGCCCATATATAACACTTACAGAGTGTCATTGCCCTCCCTACTGAACAGTCAGCATTTCTCTTTGATGGTCAGTGCTGACCAGAGCCCATATATAACACTTACAGAGTGTCATTGCCCTCCCTGCTGAACAGGATTCACTCAATTTGGATGTCCCTGTCTTGTCTGTTCACCCAAGCCTCAGGACAGCAGATGAATGTGTTGGACAGGCGGTGTGTTCTCTAGGGACTAGGTCAGTCTCACTATGCTACTGCTGCCTGCTGCTGTCTTGTCCCTGTCAGTCTACGACAGTAGAAAATAGAATGGAATCAGAGGACTGTCTCAGTAAGAATAAAAGCTCTTAAGGACAATTCATAATTAAGCAAAATCCACTGCTAAATCAAATGAGTTTATTCAAAACACAAATATCTAGTGACATTTGACCAAAGACACTATTTCTATGAGACACCAGAGATAATGTCCCGCTGGCATGTCGTGGTGTTGACAGTTTTCTGGTATTCATGATCATTGTTAAGGTTCAAAAGAGCTCTTAAAACATTAGTGTTCAAAATGCTCCCCAGATCCACAATTAGTAATTGACGAGATGTGGTTGATATGTCACAGAGTGTTACTAAACAGACTGTTGTAAGAAAACGTGGGAGCGTGTTCAACAAATTGAGCACTGCTCTGTAGAAATGAGTATTGATGAGCAACACTGCACAGGCACTGCATGAATTCCTAATGAGCAGATGTTTGCTCGTTTTTTTGAAGCTGGGATATCGGGGCTGGTAATTGTGACTAGATTGAGGCTGAAGGCCGGGTGACAAAGTGGCAAGTCATGCACACATACTGCCTTGGCTGAGGTCACAGTAGAGCTGAGCATCATCTGCCTGTGTATGGTACTCGGTATGTACCGTATATTTTATACGGTATGATGGTATGCTATAGGGATTTCTGTGTGCATTTTCTCAAAATGCACATAGAATGTATGGATACGTAACAATTGCGCCACACTGTGGCTTGATGGCACAATGTGTTTGATCAACTTATCTCATCTGCTATTCTGGACGTGCGCTTTTCAGATGGAAAGGATACGTTTATTGTCTTGTCAATTCGTTCAGTTTTACTTGTGAATTTTAGAAAATTTACAAATACGTTAAATTCAGTTAAAAAACGTAAACTGGTATATACAAACAGGTATAAAAATACATGTATTTCCTACACAACTCAAAGATTGCTACATATGATAAAATGCATGGTATAATTGTGGCTACAAATATATGTATTTCAGCTAAATAACCTAAACTGGTACATACAAATAGGTACAAACTACATAAGTTATAAGTTAAAGTTGATAAGTAAAGGTGCGTGCATGCATGCGTGCGTGCATGCGTGCATATGTGTATACCGGGGGTACTTATATACATATACATATAAACAAACCATTGATTGTTTATAATTTGAACATTGTGCAGACGAAGCATTCTAACAAGCAATACTGCTAAACGAGCCTTCTAAACAGATTTGGCAGGCAGGCAGTGGCAGTGACAGTATATACCTTCAGAATAGTTACCCTAACCTTAAGAGCAATACACTGGTGTATGTAGATAAATTCGGAAGATTCATCACAGTGGTAATGGATGTAAGTCAGTAGGAAGGTGGATGCCGTAGGGAGTTGAGTGTGAATCTGTCATTGCTGATAGTCTGAGCCCCTTCATTCTGCAGGATGACTGTGACTTTGTGTCTACAGATACACTGACTTCATTCCCAAGCACAGGCTACAGCAGATACTGTGTGTTTACTGCCAGGCACAGATGCACAGATGTGTCTTTCCTGCTGTGCTGTTCTTTCTATTGTAGCCTTCCACTGCAATCCCCTCCCCAACACTGCCTCCTGTTAGCTGCCCCCTTCCAACACTGCCACCTGTCAGCTGCCCCCTCCCCAACACTGCCTCCTGTCAGCTGCCCCCTCCCCAACACTGCCTCCTGTCAGCTGCCCCCTCCCCAACACTGCCTCCTGTCAGCTGCCCCCTTCCAACACTGCCTCCTGTCAGCGGCCCCCTCCCAACACTGCCGCCTGTCAGCGGCCCCCTCCCAACACTGCCACCTATCAGCGGCCCCCTTCCAACACTGCCACCTGTCAGCAGCTCCCTCCCAACACTGCCTCCTGTCTGCAACCCCCCACATCCACTGCCTCCTGTCAGCAGCCCATTTCCACCACTGCCCTGTGTCAGCAGCCCCCTCCCAACTCCGCCTCCCACTAGCAGCCCCCTCCCACACCACCTCCTGTCAGCAATTCAGTGGCAAAAGGTGTTGTCTCATCATGGTCACTATAATTTTATATAGTGACTCATTTGTATATATATATATATATATATATATATATATATATATATATATATATATATATATATATATACATATGTTACTCTCATTTTGTCAGCTGTAATTATACCCTACATTATCCAGGCACTGAAATAAGCAGTGGTGCCAGAGGCCTACTGTATGTTGTGCTGTTTTTATGTGTGTTTCCTGTCACTAGGGAAGAACATTTACTGACGGAATTTACTACATGATGGATACGTTAGGGAGCAGGCAATTGGGTACTCGTTTACTAGATGACCTGGCTGTAAACAGCAAAGTTTTCCTGCGGACTACGCACATGTCCAGCCACAAATCCAGTTGTTGCGAACTGGTGGACAAGCGAAATGTCCAGCCCCCGCGCATACTTCATGTAACACAGTTATTTCCACGTGGCTGTGTAGTGCGTTTCTTTTCTGAATCGTCCGTTTTCTATTTGCTGTGCCCAATTCACGCAGACGTGTATGTGTGCAGTGTAAGTGCTATGGAAATTACGTTAACGTGAATGTGTGACATTGAGGAAAATGACGTGGCATCGGCAGCTGTGTTGATTGGATTCATGGAAATGTTGTCGCGGACTACGCATAGAATGACCATGCATCACCGTTGGCCCTTAATTAATTCTATTACCTTCTCGGAACGAAGTGATTCTTATGCTTTCACTGTAATGGAATCGATTTGGGAAACGGCCTTCAATTCAATGTCATTGCGTCTACAGGCATGAATGACTTAGTCTTCAGTTCACAAGACGATGCACTGGGGGGAGGGAGATTGTACCATGTTGTATTCCAGTGTTTTGTTTTGTGTAAATGTGTCGTTGTGGCTGAATTAGTTCCTTATTCCGCATGAATATTTTGTGTCGGTAAAGCAATAATAACAAACATAAATTTTATTTTAAAAGTATGTACCGGTACATTCACCAAAGTACACAAACAAATCAAACCACGGCAGAGATTACAAGGAAAAGAGTAACAATTTAAATAAACATATCCTATAAATAATAATAATTATACTGTGTGATGTTGCTTGTGTTAAACTGATATACTAGTATTGCTATTTACATCAAGGTTTAAGGAAACACAGATGTTTAGTATGGAAATAGCAATACAAACCCAACCACACATATAAGTCTTCAACAACACCTGATGTAGAAAGGTCTTCAACCACATGTGTCCAGATATCTTCCTATAAGCATCTTGAACCTTGTATATTTGGTGTATCCTTAAGAGACTTTGGACAAGTTCAGTCACTTTACACTGCTCCAGTTTACACTGCTGTATGAATGAGTACCTGGCTATAGACAGTGGTGGATTTTTGTACAACCATGTCACAGTTGCCTTTCTAATGACATTCCCATGTCTCGTTCTTTGCAAGACACGCAGTCGACAAACACGTCAAGGAAAGGGGAGCCTCTGCCTGATAATCCCACAAATGTTGAGAATGTCGGAAAGTTACATAACAGAATTGTTGGTTCTGTACTACACTGTGCTTGGGACACTCCATGTGCCTCTATCAGCATTAATATGCATTAGTGTGACAAGTATGATGACCATCCAGTGATACAGAGAGAGACCACAAATACCCTGAAAGCTTCATATATCTGTGCTAAGGATTATAGGGTAGTTTTGCAACATTCCCATTTATTAATGTAACGGGATCGGGATTTTACAGATGCTGAAAGATTAGTATGATCAGTGTGTGTGCCTGAATGAGTCATCAATCATTCGATCTTCTCACAATGTGCCAAATTAATTTTCCGCTCTGTAATCGACACTCCCGAACAGAGACAAATCCTGGTGTCATCGTTCTTTATCAGTGTTTAGTATTGCTACAAAACATTTCTGCAAATGTGCACAGTATGATGAGAAATGTGTAGCAACCCCCTCCCAACACTGCCTCCTGTCTGCATACAAAGCACTCGCCTCTGGCTGATTAAACCCATGATGGATGCTGATGATCGACTGAGTGCTCCTTGTAAACAACCGCTCCAACAAAACACATGAAATACATCCGTCTTACTACGCATCAGTTTACAGTGTGTGAAATTGTTTGTCGGTTTCTTCATCATGTCTATGTACTGCTAGAAACAATCATAGAACCACTAAACAAATTCTTCTAGGTAATATCTTTGTTTCAAGAAGGAACTATTTGTGATGCGCAATCTGCATTGTTGCCTTTGTGCCATATCATTGTGGAGCCTATATTTTTAGTTAGAATGTTTCTATCAATGTTTCTATTTCCGTTCTGTATCTAAGAAACGTTATCTCATCAGTTTCCTTGTCTCCATTACAGAATCACGATGATTACCTTCCTGCTTTCAGCAAAATCTAGATAAAAAGTCTTTGTAGATATGTGATATCATTACTAAATGCTATAGCCAATTCTGGATATGCACGTTGAGACCTCATGGGATTGCAGATTTGTAGAATGTTTTGATTCGATCAGAAAAGAACACTTATTTGAAGACACGCATTCGGGGACTGTTGCAGTCTTCTAGGACCCGTCTCTCGAGAGCTTCCATGTCTCCTGTGGCTGTAGCCATCTTCCAGTTCCCCAAGTCATCCCATGATTGCCTGCAGCATGATCATCAGTTGACATCTCTGCCTCAATGGCAGCTGTCCCATTGTGGGCAGGCTGATGGAAGACGTGTAGGACTCAGGTGTTTGATATGAGTTGGTAATGTAGTCATCACAGTCGAGATTGCATCACGGATGGTGTTCTTGGAATGGCTTTTACGTTGAAAGAGTGAGGAATTGAATGCCAGATCTGTCACATAACAGCCTGGACAGGTTAAACAGTAATTTGACTAACGTACTTTGGATTCTGCGTGTGAATCACATAGATGTGTGTATTTCTAACACACGTATATTGCGGAACATGTTGATAGGATTCTGAACACATTGACCGGTGCATGCTGAGTTCATTTCACATGCATTTAGTAAAATATCAGTACACTGTAAAATTGAAACAGTTCATGTTGCTATTAATTCAATAATTACAGCCCAGGAACCAGACAAAGCTTGCAAAAGTGGAAATTTCTTTATTAAATGCATGAAATGAATACGCATGTGTTTGTATGTTGATATCATCAACTTCTTTGCTCTTAGAAACTTTGTCACTGACAGCATCAAAATGTCTGCCCGGCAAATAGCTTTCGTAAATGATCAAGTACATTTTAAAAACTATTTAAACAAATTCATTGAATTTTTTTAATCCAGATACAAGCACTTGTCACATGTCACATACCTTGACATAATAAAATCCGGTTCTTCATGGGATAACAACACTGTCGTCACAGATAGAGCTTAAGTTGGCGACAGATGGATTTGACTCATGAAGTGGTGAACTCGTATTCATGGTAAACACAAGCACATGCAAGCACATTGGAGTGCTTCGTTACACCTAGACGGCATCACTGAAACTGCACAAGTTGATGTTGTTGTGTTGGGTTGCAGTCACAGGTGACACTTCACGATGCCATTACCAGACACTGTCCAGTGTCACAAGTGGGACAGACAGTTCAGAACAGTGGCAGCATACAAACCTCTCAGGCCACAGACAACACGTCTAATGGCATTAGTGCCGTCTGGCAATGACAGGCTATAGAACAAACCATCGTTTACGTTCGGATGTCTACACGCATGTGAATGGAAATATCGGTATTATACATGGGCAGAAAAGCCGGTGATTGTAGGAGTGGGCAGTTGGGCACCCGCAATACATCTGCTGTCCAGACTGTTTGGAATTGCAGAACAAACCCTGGTGTGTCTCTCTGTCATGAAATAATAATAATACAATTTATTTGTATAGCACCCAAATCAATAGTATTTTAGTTTCATAAATTAAAAATTTAAAATATATAATATATTAAAAAATTATTAAAAAAATTATTATTATATATTATAATAATATAAATAAATTATTTAATAAATTATGTATAAACATTATAAATGTAAAATAAAATAACACAGTCATTACATTACATATTATTCCTCAGTATGCTAAAATAAAAAAGTATATAATTAAAAAAAAATAACGTAGCTAATATATCTTTAAAATTTGATTAAAATGCTAATAATTATACTAATTACGTAATAATTATAATGATATAAATTGTATAACTTATGGATAAATGTATGTAATTAAAGTCCACATGATCACGTCAAGAAGCGCTAATCTAAAAAGGTGTGTCTTCAGAAGTGTTTTATACTGTGGCTGTGTCTTTGCCATCTGAAATTAGTCAGATTGCATCAGTTCATAGTTGATGTGGGCCAGATGAAGCTGTGGGTCGACATGTTGAGTTTGTGATTAATGGATTCAATTTGTTGTTGCTTTCCAGTGTCACAGACAGAATAATGCCTGTGGCTGTTAGCAATTAGATTTGTCCTTGCCAAAAGTGTTGACAATGATAATTTCAATGGTAATGTGCATATAGCATTAGCTGTATTATATGGGTTTTGAAGTATGCCTACTTCTTCTTCTCTTGATCCCTTGTGGGGTTGGGCTGTCACATTAGTTGCCTCCTCGGCTTCCCGCGTGGGTTCCTTCCATGCTCTCCCATCTCCTGCAAAAGTCACCCATTTGTAACTGTTCAAGTCTGACGTCCTTTCACCTCTTCAAGCTGTCTTCCAATCTGAGCATCAGTCTTCCCCGTCTACATCTAGTACCCTTACTTACTGGCCGTGCTCTATTTTGGCAGTCCTACGTCACCCATTCTGTGGACAGCCCTGCTCACCTGCACAAGAAATACCTACATCAACACAACATTTAATCTGTCCTTTGTTGGATTAAATTATCACGTTAATAGCATTAAAAGTACTTTTTCTAATAGTCTGTAGTCATTTGAGATTACACCTGATTACAGTGAAGATAGAAATATTATATGCATTCTATTAATAGCTGTTCATTAGATGCATGTAAAATCCGCTCAACATGGCAGAAGTGCATGTGCCGAGACAGACCATCTCATCAGGTAAATTGACCGTGGTCACCGTGTGGCTGCTGGTGTGAACATTGTCTGTGTGTCCCATCAGTTGGCCATTTCTGCAACGGATGTGCACTTTAGCGGCCGTAATCGCGTCACAATAAATCTCGTCATAAATAGATCCTGTAGCGTCTAATCTGATGGATCAGCGCACAGATCTCCCAGAGCATTCCAGAAATCGTGGATGCATCGGTCGACGCCTGTGGCTATTCCATGTCCCATAACGTGGCTCCGGAACAAGATTAGCCACTGCTGTATTGTAGCTGTATAAGAGACTATCGCAGATTAAGTAGAGACCAACTAAAGACTGTTGAGAACGTAAACACAGCGCTAGTCCCATTACTTCGTATTAGTCAGTTGGTAATTATTTACAGTAATTGTGCTGAATTAGTTATCTTGAATGTGTGAATACAGTATAGTAAGAACAAGGTTAAGCTGTCAGAGGGTCGTCCGTCTACAGTCGTGCCATATATGGACAACAGCCATTTAAATAACAAGACTGACAGCTGCTACCATCTAGGCAGCACTAATCAGGTTCTCTTTTGACCCCGAACTGAACACAGCAGAGTGAAAGATATGTATACTATAAAATGAAGATTGGTCAGTCTGAGATGTCCTCCTGTGAAAATGGTGCAATGACCAGTGACCACCTACTGCAGCACTGCCCACTACAGGATGACCACAAGCAGCATGTATGGACAGACACCATCCTCCTGAAGAGACGGTGCAGAGCAGTCTCTGGGCACTGAGGCCGCCTGCATCATTTGTGAGGGCAACAGGCATTCCTGTCTAGAAGTGAATTAGAAGAAAGAGCTATTCAGCATCTGAATGGTGGACACCAAGGACTTGTGTGCCACCCATCATCTGTACCCTATCACTTTCACTTACTTTTAGATGTCTCTCAAATGTTTCGCCATTCTTTGCCTGCCAAAATCCAAACTGCACAGTTTGCTGCAGTTCTGCCCTGCCCTGCCCTGCCCTGCCCCGCCCCGCCCCCCCGCCCCGCCCCGCCCGCCCGCCCCGCCCCGCCCCGCCCTGCTGACAAAGGGTTTATTATTACTGTTCTCTCTTAGGACCTTTTCCCATCCAGACATCATGTCGTTATTTTGACAAAATTGTTAAAATGTAGTATTAAACAAGTCCCAAACATAAATAACCTGCATCATTTCCTAAATGTGGGATGTTTCAGTAATCGATAGGAGAATCAATTAGGCAGTGGCGCCACATATTGAGTAAAATATATGTCTGACACTGCTGTGTACTTCAAATATGTGCAGGCTGGTGGGTGACATATTTGCAGATGTCTCAGATTAGTTCAATCTGGCAGCTGTTTCCTGTCGTTTTGACGCGACAATAATGATGAAGCATTCTGTCACCTGAAAGGTATTAAATTCTCACCTGTCAAAATCATATAAAGCAGAAAAATTTAAGTTGTTGGTATCTGAAATTGTTCTTGTTATAAATGATGTTGTGTCAGAGTTGATATACAGATATTTGTGTATTTTAGTTGTCTCCCTTGGTGTCTTTAGTTCCACACAACCTTTTCAACAGGTGGCATTGATTGCATGTTTTTTTATTATTATTTATTTAATATTATAATTTTTTATTATTTATTTTTATTAATTAAACAATGTATTTATATATTTATTAAGCTAATTTATTTTATTATTTTATATTATATCAATATATGTGTATTATGTTGAATGTTTATATTGATTTCCATTGTGCATCGTCATGTATTGTGCAGCACCATAGAATATTACTGTATAAATAGTTTTAAATGGAATATATTTAAAACATCCTCTTGTTCTCTAAAGACAGCATGTTGCAGGCAATTATAATGCAATTGGTAAATGGCTAGGCATCAAATTTCAGGATGTGGCACTGAATTTCTAGTAACATTATTTGTTCATTATTGGGTGTGACATAAATATGTATGCAGCATGCATGCATGTTTGCATCCATACATACATAACAGATGAATGGATGGTTCCTCAGTTCAACAACAGACAAATTGTATTAAAAGTTGACATCTTTACGGTATTGCAAAACATGCTGTGAACATTACCTGGTTTGCTGGTTTTATATTACCATAATGTAAAGCTGCGCAGTAATTTTATTTTCAAGAATGGCTACTTTGTGGGTGATCGACACATGTTACAATCAAAGGGACCAGCATCTGGATTGACAGAGTTGAATAATGCAACTTTGCACTTGACATCTGCTGTGGATAACTGCCACATCCAAAAATACAGTCGTACTTTCTAACGAATCTCTCGCGTCAACATCCGTGGAGCTGCATTGCGACAGAAAATAACATCTCAACAGATCCACACACTGCGGCTTGTTTGTCAACTCTGAAATGACGTGACTTTTTTCTCGTCAGACAATCACCTCCAGGAAGGTTATGGCGACAACATCTGAGCGATGTGTGTGCGTACTTGACGTCTATTTCTGTGTGCCCCGTGGCCCGCGTGGATCCGCCCGTATAATGAGCCAATGCTAAGCGGTGTTCAGCTGGGACTGTGAGTGGGCCGCAGCCTGGATGCTTAGACACATCTCGTGGATGCTGCCAGGCAGTCATGGTGGGAGCGACACGGAGAGATGCCGTGTGTCTTGTCACCGCGGTCGCGATCGTCTGCTCCGTCCTCCCACGACTGTCACGAGGACACGTCCGTCGCGGTAGGTCAACAGTCTACGAGAGATAGGAGCTGTAATGGGCAGTGGCATGGTGTATGTGTGTGTGTGTGTCTGTGTGTACATGTGTGTGCATGCGTGCATGTGCATACATGCGTGCGTTGATGCATGCATTTTTGTGTGTGTGATTTCTGTGTATGTGTTCTGTGCGCATACATGCATGCTTTCATGTGTACATGTGTGTGCATGTATGTGTGCATGCGTGCGTGCATTCATGTGTGCGTGCGTTCGTGTGTGCGTGCATGCATACGTGCATTTGTGTGTGCACCTAAATTATGATGAGTTTGCCTAAATGTAACTAGCAGGAGTTTCATCACAGAAGCATGGGAAATATGCCCTTTCCATAGTTTTATGTTTACCTTTAGTACTCATTGTAGTAATAATGTTTTATTTCAAACAATCTGTCAACCACGCCATCATGTTTGTTGTTGATTACAAACTGGTCTAGTTAAACCATGGAACCTTGTTTATCCTGGCATCTGAGAGAACACCTTAAGGTATCAGGAGCATTTGCACAGACAATCACAAATTGTCCTATTCTGAGTATCATAAAGAAAGTGCTTATTCAGTGGCGACCTTGTTAAATCTATTTTTACATCTTGGTGTTGGCTATGCAATCACCATCTAGGTTTCAATTTGCTTTTCTGGAAAAGTCACATCAGGAATCTGATAGAATATTTCCTGTGTAAGACTGACATGGTTATCATTAATACTACAAGAGATCTGTCAGTCATAGTACAGGGAACAGACTGTCTAACCCCAGTCTACCTTATAATAACTCTTTAATATATTATATATATATATATATATATATATATATATATATATATATATATATATATATATATATATCATAACAAGTGCGGGCAGTCTCCCTTTAAGATGTACAAACCTACTTTCCATGATTGCTTATATAGCACCTCACATACACAGAAGGTTCACATGGGTCTGATAGTCAAACAGGAAGGATTGGTTTGTGATCCTATTCAAAGAAATTGTTGTGAAGGTAATACAGGGAAGGGGCCCCCTTTTGTCTCAAATCAGATCAAATTGTGAAATTTATAAAGTTCTACTCCAAACGTCATTGCTCACAGCACTGCACAAAATGTTTTGGAAAACATGTCTCGACTGATAAACAGTTATCCATGCCGATTGAGACACAGTGTCTGAACACTATTGAGAGTGACTTCATTGCAGGTGGCAACCTCATTAATGATTGAGTGAATGTCAATGATTTAGTGACAGTGTCATCCCCTGTCTTGGCCCCTCGTGCCATCTCCCGGTGGCTGCCTGTCGGTCCTGGTTATGTGACTGCAGAGAATCGGTATTCATCTAATATATGTATACATTTGTATATGAACAATATATGTGTATGTCTGCAGAGTTCACATTTGTGTTTTTAAAAGGGGTCCATGGGTAAAAAAACTGCAAAATAGGGCAAAACATGTGACTGTCAACAAACCTAACTCTGTTCAGCATGGTTTTGGTAGTTTTGTACGCTAACAGTAATGCACACACTTAAATTTGGCTGCATATATTCGCGTGCACACCAAGCATGTATGCACATAGTTTGTATCAATTTGTGCTGGAAATCGATCACGGTTTGACAAAGTTAGATATATTTTGTAATGTCCTAATTATGTGCACATTGTTTTTATAAAACCCCAAACGTCTGCAAGTCACATTCTGACTGCCCGTCTTAGTGTTTCTGTCGCTGTTTTAATTGCTGGCAAATTGTCATCATAAAGCAGAAGTATTTCCTGATCATTAATGGTTTACTTGACAGGTTGCCTGAGTTAGTTTACCTGGTTTCAGAACTAGCCACCAAGTGGTAATGACATACTTAAAGGAACATGCAACCATAGTGTTGAAAATGCGTTAAAATCCCTCAAATTCCCACATGCCATTCAAGATAGAATGTTGTAACATATGTTTTTTTTATAAATTTTATAAGAATGTTATACATATTCACGAAGAACTCACGAAGAGTAACGCGAGAGAATGTGTGAGTGTGACGTAGACTATCCACAACTCTCAGTGACATAGGCGCTGGGCAACGTATAAACACTAGCACAGCGACATGATTTGAGTTGTTTTTATGAGTCTTGTGATAATGAAATGCATGGATGTCAAGCAAAAGAAAGAGAAGGGTGAATGAAAGGAGAGATTTTTCCAAATGCCAATAAATCTCTGCGAAGCGCGAGTTGGCGATGAAATGGCTCCACAATATTGGTACGGGTCATACTGTGGAAAAATTCAATTTCAACCGGAAAATGGTTTGCCAGGACCATGTCAGCATTGATCTGAAACACAGGTTGCTTGGATTGGGTGAAAGATGACTGTTGAACGAAGGTACTGTCCCCACTGAATTTGTGCACAGAACGAAAAGTCCGGGGCCGAAGGGTCGGTGTTGTTATGGCACGCGAAGAGCGGTCTCACAATAGGGACGAACATAATGTGCGCAAATACTATAAATGGGGTACTATAATATCATTCAATGTATTTCCTTTATAATAATATAAATCTATGATTAGTAAGATATTCACTGCGCGGCGGTCGAATGGAATAATTAGTTAGATAAATGACTTGTTTACATGTGAAAGTTGGTGATAAGAACAGTTATTAAGCTCCATCGAACCGACCAAGTCCAAGTAGGAATGCGCGATTGCCTTGGTTGCAATCTCTACTTAAGCATCGTTATTCTTTGTCCTATTCTTTATGAATATTTATATTGTAAGTGACGCCGTGTTTGTATATATAACGCTATGTAAGTGTAATTAAATGGATGGATAGATCTCAGACTCAGTGGGTGAAAAGTTCATTTTGTTTTGCCTACCCGAGGCGCTAGCTGTTGTGGAAGTGTGACGTCACACACCCACAGGCGAAATGTCCAAAATGTCAGCCTCCAGGGAGGTTCACTAATTATCCTTAAAACTGCATAAATCATTTCAGAATTTTTTTCTCAAAATATGGGATATGATTCAATGAACATTGTTTAATGGTTTGAGCAATTTTTACTTTTTGGGTTGAATGTTCCTTTAAGTGAGTTGTTTCACATTTTAGTCACTAGGTGGCTGTTATATGAAAGTGTGATAGAGAAACTTTTATATGTCATATTTCTCTATAAATAACCTACCTAATGAGTGCCAAGAAACAGATTTGAATAATTTTGAGTTGCATCAAATCAAAGCAACAAAACTGAAAAATACTGTTTCAGGGATGTAGCAAGGTTAATGAAACTGTGTCCCATCTCGAAAAACCACACACATTCTCTCAATGTAATATAATACTTGACTTTTTTTAATTCTGGTCAGTTAAGAGCTCATCAGTTTAGGGTTTGTACAGTCCAGCAACCAGGTGGGTGGGTGGGTGGGTGGGTGGGTGGGTGGGCAGGTAGGTAAATGGATAATTGGACAGACATGTTTTCTGTGATTGTTCTACATTATAGAAGTCATCAGAAATGGATCCGTTTGTGTCAACGCTAGTTAGACTACTCTTGGATGATGGTGTTTTTGCTAGAGGAAGTTACGTGGAGTGATGTTTGACTTGTGCTCTCTGGCTGTCATTGACTGATGTCTTTCTGTGGCGGCCAAACTTTGGGACGTGTAATTATTCATTAAATATTGATTCATTAATTGATGGATTGCCCTAGAAGCATCAGCTCTGTGTGGAAAGGTACAGCCATATCGACCAGTGACAGTCTGGCCTGTTGTCTACTCAGACTGGGCATTTAGTGACTGGATGTGGGTGGTTCTTGATTGGGCATGGGGTAGGGGTAGGGGTATAATGTCTAAGTACGTGTATGCCTTGCATTGAATTATTGTGAACAATAAAATAGAAATGCATTAATGTATGTGTATTAATAAATTTCTTTTACTAAAATATCAACATAATTACTGTATACAAAATATGTTTTTATTAAGTTATTGTTTTCAATCGTTATAAAGTGATAGGGAGCTACCCCAGGTGTTGGGCATAAATACAGAAGAATCTCCATCAAATGGTTTAGATTAGAAAAGAAACTCAACTTGCTAATCAGCCTGGGACATTAAAACAATGTACAGGGAACTATAAAAGTGTTCACTGCACAATAACATCTATCTAACACAAATTATTTTAATATACTGCATCATATGTTAAATCTCTTTTAATGGGTCATTCAGTGGTTTTATGTGTTATGATGTGTTTTTACAGGCTTGCTTGGTTGCTCAGATTATGTAATTTGTCTGACATTTATCATATTAAATTCAGCAGAAGAATGCCAGGAGAATAATGTGACACCTTAAGAAGCAACGTGCACATTTGCAGTTAATCAAATCTGACAATTAGTGTAAATTCATTCAACAATTCTAGAAAATTGTGCATTCTGTCATTGAACCGACCATGCATCTTACTTGAATCCTTCTGCCACTGATTTGAGCATCAATGACCGTGGGCAGGATCACTGATGGATGAGTTGTAAAAACTGTCATGAGATCCATTGTGACCAAGAATAGTATTCTTAGAACATGCGTGTCGGAACTAAGAAGTGTTCTACCTTTTGGCTAGACAGGATGGAATATCTCTCTCTGAATCGGCCAGAAAATGGCGAGGGAATTAAGCCAATGAAGTAAGCATAAAAAGTGATCAGCTGAGCAGAAAGATAAACTTCTCTTAGTGAAACAACTGATCAGAATCATGGGTGATGCAAATCGCTGGGAATTTCGGCATCATGCTGAACTATTTGTATTTGTGATGATAAGTGTCAGTAAAAAAAAGTAAAGGTAAGTTTTTATATAGCGCAGTATCCAATCCTCGGGATTGCTCAAAGCACTTTACACATTACTTCCCTGGCAGACCTGTTCAATCAAACACCATCTCAACTTCTCTGGGAAGCATCCATCCACATGCTACAATTAATGTGCGAAGGCTGCTCGTACACATATCCACCACTTGTCTATAGCCAGGTACATGGGGTGGGGGTAATATGCAAATGTTTTCATCAAAGACAATAACAAATTATGTATATATGTCAATGACCTTTCAACTTCAATGCCCCAGAACAAAAAATTATAGTTTTATTATATAGAAATTACATAGAGTTAAGGGTTTGCGTTGGTTTTTTGGTTCATGTCTGATGCTAAATCGATGTACCTGAATTGTTCATAATGCAACGTGGTTCCGAGCTGTGCAAATAGACCAATTTGGGATATTTGCATGATAAAAGAACTGGTAACATTTCAAAACAATGCATGCATGCGTGCATGTGATGTGCATAGTTATTTTATACTTTACATAATTTAAAGTATATTGATGTTTTGTGATTGCTAGGAAATTGTAATAAAACCCACGTAAGAATTTCTATTGCACTAATAGCCTTGGAATATTAATCTGATGACATGAAATGTCAATCTAACTGCCAGCAGCACATACAAAGGTAACATGAATGAGGAAATTACATTCATAATGATGATATTGATTGCAAGTTTCCACTGAAGGGAACACGATCATGTCTGCACAATAGAAATGCTCAGAATATATCTGTTGCAGAATCCAGTAGATTGGGAGGGTTGGTATGTGATCAACTGGTATCACGGATGGCCTGAAACTAAGCCGCCGGCTTGCGGTTGATTACATTCAAAATCTTGCAGCAATTAAGGGCACACAGACAGACATCAATTTAGCTGCTCCACTGAGCAATGTAATTCTTTCCCCGGCCACAAGTTGGAGAATTACCTTTTACGCTGATTACATGATATGTAGCGCGAGGCTGCATTCATTTCGTGAGAAGCATGATGTTAAGGATGGGATGAACCTGGAATTTCATTCGCATTCAATATGAAATATCCTCAACATTTTTAATAAGAATCGAATATTGAATCGAATATAAATGTTCAGTGGCTTCAAATTCGAGTCAAATACTGAATGGTGTCGAGACGTTTTGCCAGGACACAGCGTCATTCTGTGGCCACAATTCCATGCCAGAGTCGTCCGCATCTTGGCCATATGCATCGATCTATTTTTTTTACTTTCTGACCTAACCATGCAAACGACTTCTTACATCCGCCAAACTTATCCTCACATATCTTATGTACATACACACATACTAGGTTGCAAAATAAAATCATTTACATTCTGGTAAAGAATAAAATTAAGAAAACAAGCTCGCACAAAACTCAACATGCTATACGGCAACTACGCGGAGCTTGGCGCTTACCGTAACGTCGGTAATTTATCGTCAAATAAATTACCTTCACAAATTCCGGTTTTATGCTAACACTAAAGTAACCATAAGGCTAAGCTAACTTTAAGTAATTCTAAACTTACCCAAAACCCTAACCTTAAACCTTAATCTAACACTGCTAACAAAAGACCCCCCACCGATGGCGATGACACCGCGTTGATGACACCGCATTGCCGGCGAGTTTTACGTGAGTTTGTTTTGTGACGTTTATTTGTTAAGCAATATTAGTGATTTTATTGTGTAACCTAGTGTGTGTGTGTGAGGAGTAGTTTGGTGGTTGTGCTCTTTTTTATAGTTAAGTGAGAACATAAAAGATCACCCGGGACCGATTTTGCGGTGGAGGACATGAAGGAAAATATTCGAGCTTATATATATTATATATATATATATATATATATATATATATATATATATGTATGCAAATTTTCAAATCGCATAGTGGAAAAATGTTCGAATATTTGAAATTTTGAATATGTTTCGAATATTTGTCCCATCCTTACATGATGTGTAACGTAGTGCAGCCATTTACACTGTATAGCCGATAGAGATCTTACTATATACACACTCCATCTACATATACATCCAAACTCGACTGCAACATTATCTAGGTAGTGTATATTGAATAATAAATGTCGCACAAGCATGGCGGGGTGTTGGCTAGAGCACTGGTCTGTCAATTGAGAGAACCCATCTTTTGTCTTGAGCACGTTCATTCACACAACATTGTTCCATTTCATTCAGCTGTGTCAATGATTACATGGCTATAGATGGGATAATTTGTACAAATAGGCTTCACCCATTAATTATTGCATGGCTGAATGCTTCCTACAAAAGTCGAGATGGTGATAGATTGAACAGGTCTGCATTTAGTGACTTAGAGTAACTGTTACTGAACAGTTCTCAGGATAATTCTTTTATAAATCAAAAGTTTTCATTTTTTATATCCAAAATCAAGATGTTGCTTTTTACTTGTAGAGGCTTTCATCTAATATTACACATTGACTTCTTTAGTGCTAATGACAAATGACATCATCGTAGACATGGAGTAGCTCGTAATTGCTCTTGTCTCTGTTCGTTGTATTAGAGAAGTTGTTAGGAATGGATGAATCAGTGAAATTATTTATTTTGGTAAAAGTTTCAATTCATATAGCATCATGTCAATACCATGACATGGATATACTTTTGACCTGAATACCTAGCAAGATTACCACCAAAATAATAGTATTATATAATAAATTTGTTTCTTAATGTAGCACTTTTAAGTAACTAAATGCAATCGGGGCGCTTCACATTAACATGACGTGTTGACTAAATCTAAAATAAAAATAAATTAAATAAATAAGCTAAGATAAAATAAGTACAGTACTGGGTAAGCTAAGATAAATAAATATTAAGCTAAGATAATTAATTATAGTAACAAAAAGTTATTAGAGTAAAATACAGTATCAAACAGAATAATTTAAAACCAAGCAATGTCATAAAATAAAAAGCAGTGTCATCAAATGTAAGCGAAATAGGTGAGTTTTTAGTTGTTTCTGGAAGGCTGCCAGTGCCTCAATTTATCTCGCACACTTTGGCAAACTGTTCCACATACCGGTAGTTGGGCCAGGCCACCGCATAGCTACTCCTTCTGACCATTCTCCTCGGCATCATCGCTGCGAGAAATGTTGTGTCATTCGCTGATTGCAATGCACGAGTACGCGGGAACTGATGTACGCCTACGGTTGAGCAGCAAATTCTAAATGATCTAGGAACTCATTGATTTATTGGGAATCTGATGTTTTATGGTATACATTGCATACACTGAATGTATCAGTCTATAAATGTTGGTTTAAACATGCAAAATCTGGCAATTCCTTGCTCGGGAAAAGAAGCAAATTCTTCTTCATTGTCTCTGTTTAGCAAAGACAAATTTTTGGGAGCTTAATCATAAGAGGACCTCGTTATTTCAAATATGTTGATACTTATTGCACAAATAAAACATTCATCTATCTTCGGTGGAAATGTGTAGTTAGTGCGAATGTGCAACTGTTTTTTTCGAGGAGCAAAATCAGCCGCTCATATTTCATCATGTGGCAACAAGACCACTTGATGTCAGATATTAAGAGGATTATTGAGTGTTACAGGAATCGGGCATTTTGGTTGACAGACAGTTAACAGTTGTTGTCACAGATGGTTTGTATCACTCTCATTTCTGTCATGAAAATGTTTGGCATTGACTAGATCACTTAAAATTGTCAATCTGCAAATGCTGCTGAAGCAATTGACGTTTGTTGATGATAAGCAACTAAATCAGTAAAAATAAAAATTAGGGTTGTAAAATAATTACAAACTATTTCAATGGCACTAATAAATTGTAATTATATTCATTTGTTCGGTCAATTAAAGTTGACATTCCATGGATACTGATGAAGTGACTAATGTGACCCATGAAGATGTATTTGTATCATTGTTATCGCCATCAATTTGACAATTGGTCAAACATTATTTTGCTTTTGTTACAAAAAGCCCCACTCCCCATATGCAATTTTAAATAATGCCTCTTCCCTGATGAGGAATGAAAGACGTTCTTTAGCACATGTTCTCCATTTTGTATTCCTGCTAAATGGATCGGCAGCCATTACCATGTGTGACATGCGATTAATCAAGATGAAGCATCAACAATAACCTGAGTGAAAACAAATTATGTTACTGTATTATTTAAGCAAGTCCGCCCAAATCCAACACCAGTCCAAAAGTTAACTCAGTTATTTTATCGCACTTTTGTTAAAATCTATCTGATGAATGCATGGAAGTTCTTGTGAAATCAATGAAACAAGATATGTGGGTTTCTGCTCCGAATTGCAGAGATATGACAAATAATCACTTACGTTTAGAAAACTTGAAAACATGTCCGACTGTAGTCTGGACTAACATTGTCACAAAGTTGTTTCAGATAACATGGCAAAGCTTCAATGCAACATTTTCACAATGTTTTTGGTTACTGTCTCAACAGCATTGTAGGAAAATGTTATAATAATGAATTAATCTATGTTTCTGTGGCACAATGTCATTGTCATTTTGGCAATTGTATATGCAACTTTGCATAATAATGAAAGGTTTGCAGATTCCCAGAAATAATGTTACACAGCCATATATTTCTAACAATAGTTCTTATTCAGATATTGTCATAAAACGTAAATTTTCACAACATTGTGTACAATGTTACAATGGTAACAGAAATCAGTATTACAACACAGCACCCTACAACCAACTCATCCGTAATATTGGGTCATAATATATGGCTGTATAACCTTTTATAGCCAGACAGGTGTCAGGTGACACAGATTTTGAATGTCAACCATCACGCTTCTTTGCAGACAAAGCAGAAAAGCTTACATGCCATTCTTTCCATTTATTAGGTGAGTTTTTCTGTAACATTTAAATTTATCGCTCATCTCGTTGGCTGATGTCTGTGGATTATGTCAGCACATTGATTTATGTCAGAAAACCACATCCATCTGGGAGCAAAACCACTGCATTTCTGTATTATCAGCTGGAGCAATAGATGTGTATCTTATCGTGTTTACATGACTATGTTGGGTTGTTTAATAGATGAAATCGTTACTTTTGGTATCTGCTGATTATCTGTAAATATTTATTGATTAGGACTACACTGTACAATCAGGAATACATTGTACAATCAGGACTACACTGTACAATCAGGAATACACTGTACAATCAGGACTACACTGTACAATCAGGAATACATTGTACAATCAGGACTACACTGTACAATCAGGAATACATTGTACAATCAGGAATACATTGTACAATCAGGAATACATTGTACAATCAGGAATACACTGTACAATCAGGAATACACTGTACAATCAGGACTACACTGTACAATCAGGAATACATTGTACAATCAGGAATACATTGTACAATCAGGAATACATTGTACACTAGTCACACATAATGATGTTGATTGTCGTATATGAAACAAGGAAGTGTGAGAGTGTAAGATTCACACCACCCTGCCTCAATCACAATTTTTTATTCCCCCCCCCGCCGACCATCTCCACCCCCGCGTCTGGTGACACATAACATGTCACACTTCAGTAACAGTTGTTGCTTTTCAATATAGAATCTGATGTTATCTGCTTACCACCAGTATATACGTGTATCCCACACAGGTGCTGTTGTTTATGATGCATTCATTATCATCATCATCATCATCGTTTAAAGTAATGGTAAGTTTTCATATAGTGCAGTATCCAATCCTCAGGATTGCTCAAAGTGCTTTACACTTTACTTCCCTCAGTGGCAGACCTGTTCAATCATACACCGTCTCAACTTCTCTAGGAAGCATTGCTAGCATATGCGACAATTAATGCATGAAGGCTGGTCGTACACATATCCACCACTGTCTATAGCCAGGTATTCAGCTGAGTGAACTGGAGCAATGTAGAGTGAAAAAACTTGCCCAAGGTTTTAAAGCCGCAGCACAGGATTCGAACCCAGGTCCTCTTAGTGGAAAGTCTGATGCTCCACCGCTGTGCCACTGCGTACACGGGTGGTGTATTCAGCATCTGCTTGGTTCACCTTTCTCCCAGTCGTCTTCCTCCAATTGGCATGGTCTCAAGCTTCCTGTGACTCAAGTTGGCCGTCATAAAGTCCTGTTCGTCAGTCTGCCAGTGGGAGCTGTCCCACTACTCTGACTGTGTACAGCCTTCTACGTACTCCACATCATCCCTTCCTTCAACATGTCCACATCACCTCAGCCTCCTTCTTCTCATCCCATCTCCAATTGCCTCTATGCATGCACTTGTCTAAGTGAGGAAGAAGACAATATACACCTCACCCACTGCATAAATTTTACTATGTTGCCCAATCTACATATCCGAAAGAGGACGCACAAACCGTTATTGTAACACTTTTCTTCCAACTTCTATTAGGCTGCTAAACTTTAAATCAGGGAGGGGAAGTGATAGTCAGGACGGGGGAATACAGTAGGGAGCACTACTGCTATTATTACATTGTTAATACTAATATCATTGTGTTATGTCGATCACGAGAATATCCTATTTAGGACTATTAAAGGTTATTGTCTTGTCTTGTCTTGTCTTGTCTTGTCTTGTCTTGTCTTGTCTTGTCTTGTCTTGTCTTGTCTTGTCCTGTCCTGTCTGTCTGTCCTGTCCTGTCCTGTCCTGTCCTGTCCTGTCCTGTCCTGTCCTGTCCTGTCCTGCCCTGCCCTGCCCTGCCCTGTCCTGTCCTGTCTTGTCTTGTAAGTTCTGAGTCATTTGTAATGTAGCCATCCTTATCTCAATTCTGTCCATCCTCGTGTCATGATTAATGATTACAACTTAAATGCATTGGTGTTGTGCCAGTGTCAGACAGCCTGGCATGAACACAACGGCCTCATGCTCTGGCAGACAGTGCTGTCACCTGGGGACTGTTCAATAGTTATACCAAGTGCTGCCACCTGGTGCTTACTTTCTTAGATATCATGCCAGGAGATAGGTGGAGCCACGTAGGTGTGGTGTGTGAGTAGTGATTCCGTAGTTTGGAGGAAAAAATGTTGTTCTATTGTGGTTCTCTGCAGGGGATATGTGGCCATGAAAATAATGCCACTGTGCGTCCCTTGTGCAGCGTTCTGAGGCCGTGTGATTACCAGAATCTGGCTGTCTCCACAAGTGCATGTGAGATGACTCGCCCGTTAATGCAAAAGGTCAACGTTGGCAAACAGCCTGCTACATGAATACCCTGAAGGGTTGTTGGCAGCTGAATGCTATTGCAAGGCAGCAGTGTGTATTTTAAGGTATTGGCTTTGAAGAATCGAATGGTTTTATTTATCCAATTACAGACAGTCAACTGAGTGCTTACTTACCCGTGATCTGGCAGAGTTTATGAAGACCCTTAATAGTAGCTGACTGCAGAATCCTGTTGCACTTGGACGACAATGATGTTTGTGTACAAATATTGGTTTTGATGATTTGCAATTTTTTACTTGTCCTACTATATGGGTTAATCAAGTGCTGTCTTACTTACTTATCGCTTGACCAAGGGGCTTAGGCATGGCCCCCTGGCTGTTTTTTTTTTATTTACACATCCCACGCCATACAGTGAACTGCGTCGTGACTTACCCCCAGACGTGGAGGCGTGTATGTAGGTCCCTGAGGATAATTTGGCAAGAGAATGTAATTGAACCAAAAGGTCAGTGGAGATTGTTCAGCGGCATTAGCTTTGAAGCTTTTTTATTTAGCCTAAGTACGTACATTCAGTCACATGGTTTCCAACTCACCTCTCCATTCCCCTGATGGGCCTTGTCATTGGCGTACTTAAATGGCTCTAATAATAATTGGATTCTCTCACAAGACAGTGGTGTTTATTCAAAGGGTCTAGGTCCGTTATAGCTATTTCCCGTTATAGCTACACTTTTTTCCCATTATAGCTACTCGTTAAGTTTGACAGGCAAACTAGTCCCGTTTTAGCTACTTATCTAATTACTCAATTCAGGAGGGGACAGCAAGAGGGAGCATTAACTACTTCAGATTACTGTAAGATTCCTACATGAAATTAATTAATGAAGGACACATTTTAAAAGTCATAAGAATTATATATAAATGTAACTGTCAGTTATTTTAAATGGAAAATATACCATAAAACACTTGTGCAAAACATTTATTTCAAAAGACAACAGCATCATGTTTAGCATCCATGAACTGGACGATGTTTGGGTGACGTTTTCCCACCACTTTCACAAACTTGGAATTCCATCCATCAACATGGTTGCTTGTTCATTAGTCAGTTTTGTATAGAGATTCCACATGTCCCTGGTGATTTTTGAGTCATCACCAAGCCATGTCTCCACAAAGTACTCGTTAACAATTATCATTCACATTGTGGAAATTCCTCAGTCACTTCCTTATATCAAAGCCATCCAACCCTCATGAACATCAGCTGGATGGAGATGATATAGTTAATGCTCCCTTATCTTGTTACTTTGTAAAAATAGAAAATCAGCTATAACGGGACTAGTTCAACTGTCAAACTTAATTAGTAGCTATAACGGGAATAAAAAGTAGCTACAACGGGAAGTAGCTATAACGGGAAGACACCCTTCAAAGATATCACTTTGAAGTTTCACTGTTTTTCTTATCCTACTCCACACCGTCAATCAAATATTTTTTACCAAACCTAATATGCTTCTTTTGTGTCCCCCCTTCACCATGTCTGGCAGGTAAGGATGGGACGAATATTCGATTCGTGTTCGAAATTTCGAATATTCTAACGTTTTCTCGATATTCGATTTGATTCACCATTTTGCAGCTATATAAACAAATATTGCTCGAATAGTTTCCTTACTTTAGGATTAGAATATAACCGGAATTTGTGAAGACCGTTTATTTAGCGACACCTGCGATAAATTACCGATGTTATGGTAAGTGGCGAGTTCCACATAACAGAGGCAGATCATGTCGAGGATAAGTTTGGCGGCTGTCAGAAGTTGTTTTCATGGTTAGGTCAGAAAGTAAACAAAAAGATCAAAGCGTATGGCATGATGACGATGCCACAACAAGGCAAGACGTCTCGACACAGTTCAGAATTCTGATTGAATTTGAAACCACTGAATATTCATATTCAATTCGATTCGTATTCGAAATTTCAAGAATATTCTATTCGACATTCGATTTGAACGAAATTTCAGATTCGTCCCATCCTTACTGGCAGGACATTTTATGTGTGAAATAGTTAGAATGGCTATGCATAATACAACTAATTTCCCAGTTTCTGACTTTGTTTGTTTCTACTCTTTGACAATGTCACAGGTGTACATAGGTTTCCTATCCAACATTATATAATTCTAAGATACATAGAGTGTATTACTGATTTATGTACTGCTCATTCCTGGAGTCAGAACCCAAGACTTTTGTTATTGTCCATCTCTTTGGAATGTGCTCCCAGTTAGTAGTAGATTGGTTGAAAATTGTAATAGAGCTGTCATCATTTAAAATGTTTCCTTTATGTACAACTTCCACAGTACTTCCTGACCTGGCCATCCTTTTGTTGACAACTTGAATACTGCCAGTACAAATACATTTTGAAGTGGTCCAACCTTGCAGTTTTGGTGCACCTTGGAGCTTCATTTACTTGTGTTTAAGTATAGAAGTTACCTTATTATTATAGTGAATGCCATTTCTTCACATTTAGCCTTTTTTGATGGCTTCGGGTTGTTATGTCTAGGTTTGTATTTGTTATGTACATTGTAAATAAAGGATGCAGAGATATCAATATATAATTGCAACAACATGACTTTTCTGCCAAGTAGTCAGTACTCAGCTGAGCATCAAGACATATTTAAGAATTTTGGGGGAATACAGCCACTGCTGAACTTCCCAAGAACCACATTTTTGATGTTGTGATAGATTATATCATCTACAACATTATTTAAAGTACCTTTCGTTTGACATTACTACGGCTGAATATTAGAAAATGTTGACGATCCTGTGTTTTGTGTCAAAATCAATAAACAGTCGGTAAACTTCCAGTTGGTATTATTCTGTTTTTCTCACGGAACATGCAGACTAAATTTCTTTCAGTATGACTGATTGGTAGACTAATCACACCGATGATTTAGTAGTTTTTGAGATTTATTATCTACATCGGTAGAGTTATTGAAGATTGCTTCCACGAGGTAGGGCAGTTTTCTGATAGCCAGATAGTCTTGCAAATTATACTTTGGGCATCTATCATTCCATCTTTACTGCCTGTTATCAGTTTGGCTGGAAACTTGTCATTGCTGGCTGATTTACCGTCTTTGTATTGATTTAATAGCTTCATCTTGTTGTACTGAGACGATGTAATTTTCATTTCATGTCCACCAAATTCTGCATGGTAAGTTTGTAATAATAACATACTTATCTGCAGCTATAGTTGACAAACTCTCAGTTAAAGTAGAATAATGAAACATTGAATTGGACTTAACATACGAATAAATGAAATTATAAATTAGCAAATATTTTTAAATAATTAATACAGTTAATTTCACTGTTAAATACAGGTATGTACTCTAAATACTAGTGTGTTCAAGTTCATGATGACTTAATTCTGCCAGTGATAAAGATCATTGTGGTTTTAAGATAACAAACTAATCCATGCATGATGAGTCTTCATTTTGATATGAATTGGTATTTTAATAATTGACTTAATCAGGCAGACAACAAATTATAAATGCTTCATAATCATTCACAAAATAAGATCACGCGTCTGCAATATTCACCACCTTCCCGTGACATCCATGCACATAATTTGATCAGCTGCTTGTCGATTTCAATCTGAAAGCAGCTTAGCATTTTTACAGCGCTCCATTTATATTTGATGCGTCATTCAGATGCATCTATGTCCGTCACAAAATAAGATCACACATCAGTAACATAGATAACCCGATAACTCTATTTACGACACTTGCGATCGTGATTCGATCAGCGCCCATCACCATCCCATGGAAAACAACTTAGCGCTTTTTACTCGAAGGATGTCGGCGAAAATGAGCCGACGATTGCCCAAAGCGCTTCCCACCAGGGGGCCAGATGGCAGCAGGTGTGCTGGCATTTCAGTGAGCATTATTACCCCGCTGCGATCCACCTCATCAGGTGCCTCATGTTGTCGGCGTCATTTATTATGGATGGGTCACCAATCATTATGGTGTCATCTAACTGTGGCCGATCCATCGTCCCTGTGCTAGACGCCATTTTAGAGCCACAATTGAGGGGGTGAGCTGGAGCAGAGAGAGTGGAGGTCTGGGTAATAATAGACACGGAGGATATCAATCTTTCTATACGTCGACCATTGGTAATACTTACATAATGCGAATAGTTTTATTTCAGATTAAAAATCCATACAGACATGCAGTGAAACTATGCTTAGAATGTGTAAGTAAGTGAAATAAATGTAAAACAAACTATGCGTAAATTGTATAAATAAGTGAAATAAATGTCAGATAATATAAAGTAAAACCTGAAGCATTCAGAATGTAACATTCTCAGTCAAGGTCATCCTTCTTGTGTCAAATATAAGTGTAAGAAATGTTGCTCGCTCGCTCATGGTTGTTCAGTTCACTGGCTGTAGATGGCACGTGATACATGTTGATGAATAGTCTTTGCACAAGAATTTCAGAATGGCTGAATGCTTCCCAGAATAGCAAATTGTGCATGGAAAAATCAATGGGATGTCAAATATGTTGACAGCGTCATTGACAAATGTCACTTGCACTGTGCCACCAGTAGTGTCTATGATGACATATTTTTGGAGATGTCTGTCAGGTCTAAATAGGTGCACTTCTTTAACATTTTACGCAAATTGTGAAATGTAAATAGTACATTTTAATGGTTGATTCTCATAAAATGGGAGTCAACACACTTAATATGCAGTATAACACATTTGCCAGTCCAGATGTGTTATTGGTAGACACATGTGTTAACTGACATACAAGTCAGCTAAAGTATATTGTCCTGAAATAACCAACACAGCACACGTGACATCCATTTTTCCAAGCATAATTGACAATATGTATGATTTCTGAAGACCTTTTATTGGTTCAAATTGCTAACCATCCATTACCCATTCAGTGAAATTCATACCCATCCCAAACTGGTTTCATCCCTCCAAAAGATGGGTGGAAATGTCCGTCGATAAAACTATGCAATCCACATTTAGTTGTTGCTGAATTGTCAGCAGTAACCGGAAGTCCTGCATTGCCAGTCAATTGGGGTTAATGTTTGTACTTTAACTACAGGACTCAATCACCCTAATCAATTATTGACAGTAATTTACCTGTGAATGTTAATGGAGGTTAATTGGGGTTGATTAAATTAGCTTACAATAGAGGCTGCAACTGTATTGGTGACTAGTGTAATTGAGTATTATAATATGTGTGTTCAACAGGCACTAAACACCCTGGTTAATCGGTAATTTGATATTAATGTTTAGAGGTTCATAAAAAGGGCCCACATAATAATTTGAACAGTAAGTCTTAGTTACAATTATGGTGAGTCAAGCCTAATCTGAAAACACATCTTGCTGTTTCCTTTGATGCTAGCACATGTGATGGTATTATAGCCCAATGAATTAATTTAGTCTAAAGAGAGATCTTAATTGTATTTTATTTAGAAAGTGCAGTAATGAATTCCCCCGTGCCTAGAGTACAAAAAATCAAACGTTTTTTTGTTCAATGATTGCAGTGGCTCTAAACCCATGACAGCTCCTTCGTTAGATGACAGCTTAGGCTAATCCTTGTTCACATTACCACACTTAGCAATTCTATTTGATCTTACCTCTGAGATCATGCCCCAAAGGGTGTATGCACAACATATATTATTATTAGTATTAATGATATTATATAGAAATGCTGCCGTTTATAACCGCCTTCGGAGTAACCGACACAAGCAAGTGTAGATTGGCATGAAAGGTACTGATAGAAAATCGACTCCACCAGAAAATTGCATCAGCATCGGCCAGCACCACCCGGGATCTTCTCGACCAATCAGCATGAGCCATCGCTGTCATTTGACAAGCCTAACAGACGAGTGTCGACCAACAGGCTTCCACAGACGACTTTCGATGTCAGATGGAATGATCATTCATGCGTCTGTCCACACCATGTGCATACGTGGTGGTGGCTCCGTACACTGTCATATTGATTACCCGAGTCGTCTTAAAGAATGACACCGAGACTGTGGACGCTACTAATGGAATGCTGATTATGCTGGAGATCATCGGACCTGTTAATTGCAGCGTGCATTGAAGAAAACTTCGATAATTGTTGGTTTGATCATTGATTCACAGATGGGCATCAGCACTCTGCTGACTTTGGCATGATCGTTGCAATCAGTTAGAAGGCAGTCGAGACGTTAATTAGAAGCGATCTGTTTGATCCAATGGCTTGAGAGGGCTGCTGGGAGTCACTTCGTACTTGAGGAGCAGATGAGTGCATTGATCTACAAGTATATCACTCACGGACTCATCTCGTGTGTGTTGTGTGTTTGTGGAGTAGATCTCGTCGCCGTGGCACGGTTACCACGAGGACACACAAGTGATCAGGAATGGTGAATATTTCGATTTGGTCATGTCGACATATTTCTGCTTGAGCAAGATTTATTTGATGATAACACACACAGATTCTGCTTGGTGAATTTATTGGGATTCAAAAATGAAACCCTGAGCACCTACGTAAAATTTGTTTTAATCCACAAAGAAGCAGTTTGTTTACTAAATTAGCTTTTGTATGAAACAGTTGCATAAAATAACTGAGAGCAGCTGTTAAGTTAGTGCTGTGTTTGGGATTTCACTTGGAAATTACTTTCACGTTTTTGCTGAAAAGTATGCCGTTTATTGACTGGCAAAAACAGTTTTCCTGCCCTAAGTGCCAGTGGGCACGACGAGAACTAAGTTAAGTAAGTAAAAAAAACATTTGAGGAAATGTTCAACATTTGGATGGTTTTAAAACTCACTTGGTATTCCGCAGTCGGCAGACTGTGAACAGATGATAACTTACTGCACCATTGAGCATTATTAGGTGATAAAAATGACGGAAATGCGTTAATGGGAAGCTTCAGTCGACTGCAGCGACGTGAGCACGGTGACTATGACGAGTGATTGATGTGTGCACGAGAAGTCGCCGTTTGACTCGTGCATTGCACTCTGAGACTTCTGACAGTCAGAACCAGAATAAGGACAATTGAATCAGTGGCCGTGGCATCCTGCCGTACAGGCAGACAGGTGAACATTGACATTACGGGACCACCCCAGGCATTGTGACCTTTGTGGCATCATGACATACGTTAGGCCGACAGTGACCGTTGGCACAAGAGGAGTGATGGACATCAGTAGTGGACTGTGTGTTCTGCTTGTGACTGCCGTACTGACCGTGGTCTATGGCAAGGACGTGTCATACTCTAATGCTAATCAAGGTAGGTATCTCACTCTGTTAGCCTGGCAGTATTTTCTCTCGTCTTTCTCCCTGTTGTCCAGGGTGAAACTTGTCTAATATCTGTTTTTGTTTTCATTTAGCTATCTTGTTAGCATTGGATAAATTTAACAAGGTAGACACTGTGTGAGCTCCTTTATAAGTGCAAGTGTTTTGGTAGAAGCTAGAACAGTGTCCATATCAGCACTTGTAGATAAGGCACTGACACTGTGAACTCACAACAAGTGTTTTCCATTTGTGCGTGAGGGACTTTTTCTTCTGCCTAGTACAGCTTCAGGAAAGACCAGATAGACGGGGCCAAAAAACATTAACTAATATCTACTGAAAGGTGGGAATGGTTGCTTGTATTGCCAGCATCTGCTCTTGTTGGGTTGTACCTGCACTGGAACATCTGGTTTAACTAAATGTAACTTAACTGAAGTATGACTACTTTGAAACGGCTTTTGAAGTAATTATTTTTAAATGAGAATTTAAGATAATTAACGGCTGAAGATGAAGGAGGTAGGAAATATTTTTGACAGTAGAAATTTCAATTACTAACCCAAACTTGTCGTGTTTGTCGAGATAACTTGAAAATAGAGACACATGAGTTACTAGGATTGATGTTGTCTTTACGTACAGTGCCCTGTTTATTTATGGTTTCCTGTGAACTGAATAGTTCCATACATAACACACATCTCTACGTTGTTCTTTGCTGACATTTCTCTGTATTGTAAAATTTGATATGTGAGAATAATTCTTCTATCAAGTTTCAGGCCATGAGTTTGGTTATACAGGAGAGCCACTGGACAGACATGTAAGAACCTCATTGATCTGTAGATAATGTCATTATCATAACTAGCAAACACACCCATCTTCCCGATAGGACTTTGGCTGGACGTCTTCATGGTAGTAACAAACTGTGAGTTCATTAATTTGAATTATGTAGAAAGTCACTGGACATTTTCACAAAGTATTTCTGCTGGACGTTTGACCAAGTTTACATAGCATCACACAGTTAACATCACACTGTTTCACACAGCTCTGTTCAAGTTGTCTGTGTGTTTGTTCCAAGCAGCATAAACTAGTCACTGATCAGCCGAGGCCTGATTACATATCTTGCAACTGTCATGATTTGATTATTTGTAGAAATGGTAATGGTATGGCAAATTTCGATAACATTTGAAGGAGAAACACACTGCAACTAAAACATAATGTGTCTGGTAGTACAGAAATGTTCATGGAATTGACAATTGCTGACTTGATCATTGTTAGATTATATGTGCCGTGCAAACGGCAAGTCAGGATCTGTTTTACTGGTTTATAATCCCGTCTTGATATCCCGGTGATTCCGCGTTCATCTCAGTTCCCTGTCGCGTGATCCTCGACACAGTTTTCCCAGACATTAGACCTCTGCCCTTCTGTGAGATAATCTGCCTTTCATCTCGCCTCCGGACCAATCTCCACACATTCCTGGTGCTTAGTCAAAAAAATGGCTTGGAAAAGGTCACAGAAAGATCTACCATAGAAATGGCAGCAAGATATAACCACCAGCCGTCTGGTTGCGTTTACATATGGCTGTAATACCTTGGTTTAAATGTATCGTGCATATTCGTTAACAGAAACTTCTTACACCAGGGCATTTATATAACACTTTTAACTTCTCTTATGCTCATTGATTTTGCTTGCCGGGTGGTAATTGTAGACGTATATTCCTGATGAATGCCATATGGGTTTGACCGAGATGAAATGTAATCAAGGAAAATATTAATAAGTTTTTATTATTTCATATTATGGAATGCAAAGGCATTGTGTTTGGCAAACATAAAACTAGTGTGTGCATAGTGAGCAAATTACTCATTCAACTCTAACAGCATGGACGCCGATCTAATCATGGGAAATATTAACAATAGTTTTTTTATACTTCCGTGCTGTTGAATACAAATGCATCGTGCCTCGCCAACGAGTAATTGGTCATGTGGGGAACAAATTAATCAAGATGAAGTCAATTTACACAACTGGGTTTTGTGCTGTGCCAACTAATTGGATTGTCACAGTCCAGTTTGATCAAATTAATTAGTCACTTCAGTATTCATTTGTAAAACTTCTAATTAACTGCAGTTTCTTCATGTGCGCATTCATAATGTTTCTTGATATAGTGTAATACGATAAGGTTGGCGTGACTGCTTGGCATAATCATAATATTTCTGTACATTATTACTTCAGTTCTTGGAAAATAAAAATATCCTTTTTATTCAGCAATGTCCAACACTTTATTACAAGGTACTACCGGTTATATGCAGCACATTTTCGACTGGATGGAAACAATGTTTATTGCTTAACAAACAGAGGTGGAGTGAAGCTAGAATCTGGGGATCTTTAGATTAGACCTAGTGACACGTCCTGTGGCTACAGCTTTTGATTCTTGACTATGAGAACCCAGGTTTAAATCTTTAACACTGCCATGTCAAGCCTTGAGCAAGTATTTCCACTGTTCATTGTTCCAGTTCACTCGGCTGCATGAAAGAGTACCTGGCTATAAACAGTGGTGGGTATTTGGAGTTGATCTA
>JAODUO010000391.1:500000-602500 GCA_025642075.2 Ridgeia piscesae
TGCTGAATCAATCCTTGCTCACTGCCTTCCGCTCACTGCCGGTGATGGGGACTTGTAGTAAAAACTCCTGTCACATCTTGCCATTGCCTTGGTGACATGTCACGACATTGTCTGGAGGTTGTGTCTCTATGTTGTCACACAACATTTGAATCGAGATTTTCTCGGTTTTCTTTGCAGCTCATTCTTCGAGTTCATCAACAAGTGGCTAGTAAAGTTGATACTGAGAGGGAGGGGGAAGGGAGGTGGGAGAGAATTATGTGTATAACTAAGTAAAACCGTATTGCATGTTTAGTAGAAAATATACCAGAAAATGGTTTTGTCTCCTCTCGTCCAACTCCCACCTCCTCTCGTCCAACTCCCGCCTCCTCTCGTCCAACTCCCACCTCTCATCCAACTCCCACCTCCTCTTGTCCAACTCCCACCTCTCGTCCAACTCCCGCCTCCTCTCGTCCAACTCCCACCTCTCGTCCAACTCCCGCCTCCTCTTGTCCAACTCCCACCTCTCATCCAACTCCCACCTCCTCTTGTCCAACTCCCACCTCTCATCCAACTCCCACCTCCTCTTGTCCAACTCCCACCTCTCGTCCAACTCCCGCCTCCTCTTGTCCAACTCCCACCTCTCGTCCAACTCCCGCCTCCTCTCGTCCAACTCCCACCTCTCGTCCAACTCCCGCCTCCTCTTGTCCAACTCCCACCTCTCATCCAACTCCCACCTCCTCTTGTCCAACTCCCACCTCTCGTCCAACTCCCGCCTCCTCTTGTCCAACTCCCACCTCTCATCCAACTCCCACCTCCTCTTGTCCAACTCCCGCCTCTCATCCAACTCCCACCTCCTCTTGTCCAACTCCCACCTCTCATCCAACTCCCACCTCCTCTTGTCCAACTCCCACCTCTCGTCCAACTCCTGCCTCCTCTCGTCCAACTCCTGCCTCTTTTCATGTAACTCCTGCCTCTTCTCATCCAACTCCTGCCTCCTCTCGTCCAACTCCTGCCTCCTCTCGTCCAACTCCTGCCTCCTCTCGTCCAACTCCTGCCTCTTTTCATGTAACTCCTGCCTCTTCTCATCCAACTCCTGCCTCCTCTCGTCCAACTCCTGCCTCCTCTCGTCCAACTCCTGCCTCCTCTCGTCCAACTCCTGCCTCTTTTCATGTAACTCCTGCCTCTTCTCATCCAACTCCTGCCTCCTCTCGTCCAACTCCTGCCTCCTCTCGTCCAACTCCTGCCTCCTCTCGTCCAACTCCTGCCTCCTCTCGTCCAACTCCTGCCTCCTCTCGTCCAACTCCTGCCTCCTCTCATCCAACTCCTGCCTCCTCTCGTCCAACTCCTGCCTCTTTTCATGTAACTCCTGCCTCTTCTCATCCAACTCCTGCCTCCTCTCGTCCAATTGCTGCCTCCTCTCGTCCAACTCCTGCCTCTTCTCGTCCAACTCCTGCCTCCTCTCGTCCAACTCCTGCCTCCTCTCATCCAACTCCTGCCTCTTCTTGTCCAACTCCTGCCTCTTCTCATCCAACTCCTGCCTCTTCTCATCCAACTCCTGCCTCCTCTCGTCCAACTCCTGCCTCCTCTCGTCCAACTCCTGCCTCCTCTCGTCCAACTCCTGCCTCTCTCTCGATCCAACTCCTGCCTCTTCTCATCCAACTCCTGCCTCCTCTCGTCCAGTCCTCACTCATGTCCTCTCCATTCCAGCAGTCCTTCACACCTGATTGTCTTCCCAAATGTTTACTAATCACTTAAAACAGAACACTTTAAACTGGTGTATGACATGTGGTTGTTTGCAACACCCTGCGTTCTTTCTGCAGTTGTTCCACGTAAGCATTATGTAATTATTGTACATGTGAAGTTAAGTCACTCAGCTAAACCACTTTCGCTCTCTGTAAATGCAGAATATCACTTATTATGTTGTGTCATTGTCTCTGGGCCATGTAAGGTTTAGGTACACTGTTGTGATGCACAACCTCAATGCGTTTCCAAAAGCAGACATCACAGATTTCTTAGTTCCAAGATCTCTACTGTTTCCGACCTCTTCAGCTTTCCACAATGCGTGCTTTCCATTGTGTTTTCTCCTGTCAATGTCAGTGAGATGCTGTGTAAATTATGACTGCAGTGGTAAAGATAATTGATCTGTCACTGTCTCAACTTTGCCGTGATTTCCTTTGCAACCCAATCATTCAGAAACGAAGCCTAAATCATGATTTTTTCCCTAACAAGGATCATGTCTGTACTTTGACTTGGGTTACAACACCTTGTCTTCTCAGCACATGTTATTAGCATCATTTTGCTGCCTACGCACGTGGTATGATATCAAAGAAACACAATTTGTTACTAACAACATCATGGGTGCTACAACTAATGATCTGAGAGCTGCCAATTGCGGAAGACATGACTTCATTAATTCATGTTCTCTTATGAGATAGTCTGCGTAGTTATGTTGGCCATACTGATGTGGCATTGCTAGTTTTGGCAGGTTTGAACTGTGATACATAATGCGATCTATATACGCACCGCGATAAACTCCATAACTTGTGATGTTATATGACCTTGTCTGTTCTGTTAACTTTTCTGTTTGGTTTTCTTGTCTGTTTCATTACATTGTTTCGTCTGTTGCCTTTTCCATTCTGTAACCTTGTTTCTTCTTTTGCCTTGTTCCTCATTGCCTGGTCCACCTGTTGCCTTGTATTTTCAGTTGCCTTGTCTGTTCTTGTATATTTTGTTGAATATTATGTTTAATGTAGAATTGTAGATATATTCTGTAGCTTGATATAGATGGCAACAGTGCAATAAACCTTTAATTTATATACCATATATATATGTATATATATAAAGGTATGTGTATGTACTTGGCAAACCGGTCTCTTCAGCATTGACAGTGTCAGGGTGGTCACTATCTGCCTGGATTCTTATCATCCACACTCGTTCTTTTATAATAATGATAATAAAAGCATTTTTATACCGCTGTAATTCCAGGTTATCCTGTTTGAAGGCACAGTTACAAAGAAACATAAAAAGAAACTAAAAGTTAACGATCATAAAAACATGGCATCAAATATCCAATTAAACTATCATTAAGAAATAAATATGCTTATAAAAAGAAGAGTATTATGAATGTAAGAGTATTAAAAACAGCTCAGAATGATAAATAAATAAGTAAATCCTAAAAACATAAAAAGTCCAATCGAGCGACAATGTTAAATGTCCGGCAATGTTCATGAGTAAATAGCTCTTTTGAATAAGTGAGTTTTAAGGAATCTTTTAAACTAGATTATTGAGTCACATTTTTGCATATTGCATGCGAGATCATTCCATAGGGTAGGAGCAGCGATGCAGAATACTCGATCATGCTCTTTTATGTCGCTAATTGAGACAGAACTGACATTTCAGGTGACCTCGAAGTGACATGGAGATACGCCGATCCCACTGCCAACAGCCAGGTTTTTATACCAAACATAATGCCTGACTCCTCCAGGTTTTGAACCATGCTAGGCATATGTGCTAACCACCAGACTAACATGTGCTCCCTCAGGTGATGTGAATGTAGACTGAAGCAGTAATTGATCGAGAAAGACATCGGCGACAACGACCACCTGTATGATTGCTTTGTCGATTGGCCAAGATTGAGAATGGCACGAATCGAGGGCCGCGAGAAAACAAATTGGCGCAAACGTCTCGTAGTTGTAATGCAGGGCTTGTCTACCGCCACATAATGGTCGAGCGAGGAACATGTCTGCCTAGCTGTATTAAGGCAATCAGTAGGGTAGTTTCCTGTTGCAGGTTGCAATAAATTCCCACAGTCGGTTGATATGAACACGCGTCTCCCGCAAGATGCACTCGATGGCTTTCTGACTTCCTGCGATGTCAAGACGGTTACCGGGATTATTCCTTCATGTGGCTGCCTTTAAATCACACAAGTCTCGGCAGACAGAATGTTAAGTAGGACGCTGACACAATAACGTAGTGAGCTGTTTTACTACTGCCTCGTGGCAGGTTTGTTGCGAGTCAGGGAAAGGACCAGCATTTTGTGATTGAGTAATCTAGTTTGCAAAGCATTACACAGTCTTAAATCCTCGAGTTACTGCGCTTTATTTAATAAGCCGTTGTGGAAAACATCTGTGGGCGTAGGTGTGGGAGTTGTTTACAGTGGTATTAAATGGAAATTTGACAAAAACTGCCTGTCGTTTGGTGGAGCTTTCTATTACAAGCTGCACCGAGGGTCTTTATTCCGTTCCTGGAACTGACAGTGTCACATCTGTCATTTCCCTCATACTCAGTCCTGTCTTCACTGGTCACAACGATTGGGACTCATCATTCGCATAGTTATCTTTAAACTAGTTCATAGATATTTATTATCATTATTGGAATAGTTTTGTTGATAATCGGTAGTCACTCCAGATGCAAAGGATCCATGAATGTGGAGACTGTTTCTTGGTATCCCAAGTAACACAGAGAGAACAAAATAGATAAAGACATATATCAATGCTAGATATGTCACTTGTAGTCAGAGTTCTGCTTGTACATTCAATGTACACACAGCTGTGAATATGTAATAGTGCTCTCTCACTGTCAACTTCAGTAACCACACCCAGATATTTAGTTTTCACAGAGTTGCCTTTATGGCTTTCTGTATTTACACTGCACCACATTTGAATGACCTCATCTCCACAAATGTTGAGTCTTGTTTCACTCAGTCATCTTTGGTTTCTTTGATCATTCGAAAGACTTCAGAAAATGCCAACAATTATTGCAGTCAACTCTGAGTTAGGTTACAAGATTTTGCATACTGCATGCAACTGTCCATAATGCGTGTATACATGGTATAATTTTGAACAGCCTAATCATTGTAATACATTGTATGTTTTTCATGTCCAAATACATTCTTTACAATACATGCCAATGTACTATTTTGGACCCAAATAATAATAGTTTTTGTGCATTGTGTCTTTTCAAACCGCTGAATTAAAAATACAGCCATTACTGAGGTTTGTCATGTTATTTACATTCAAAACCAGAAGGAAAGTTTTATGAATATCTGTATTTTGACTAGCAAACTAACTCAGTTATGGCGAGGTTCGACACTAAGGAAACACAGACAATAACATTGATACCAGTCCTTTGTCTTTACCACATACATCTAAGTTGTCAGTTACAATTGTTTTATCAGCAAAATTCACTGAAACACCCTTGAACAATGTGGTCAGAATTGTATTGATATTACACAACATTTGTATACTTCATCATACATTATCTATCAGGTGTCCTTAGCATAAACCCAGTAGCAAGTAGTGATGACAGCGGAAGACTAAAATAGATAGCATCGACTGGGCTGTTTCTGGGTCTTCTTTCCCCGCGTTCGTGAAATGAAAAATTTATCAGATTGCCATGGGACTGGATAGAATTGAATTGATTAATTGACTGGTTCGTTGGGAGAGGTGCTTTTTGGGGACGATACCAGATTTAATTGTCTGGCAATATTTGCTGCATGTTTGAAGGTCAATGTGGCGTGAAAACTGAAATTGCTTTGATGCTGGGAATAGTTGTCAAGCTGGACACCAGGTGCAACAGTTGAAGTGAAGGTCATGTCGGATGTATGTAATCTTAGATGATGGAGCAACATGGCTGTGTAATCACATAACTGTATATATCCATTAGACGACAAACAACGGATCTTATATTAAATTGTGCTTTAAAATAAAAGTGATCAGAAATTTTCAAACGGTTTCGCATAAATGCCATCCAATTCTGTTGATATTTACTTTGAAATTCTTGATTATTAAATTGATTTTCTCTTGTGAAAGAGTAAAAGTCTCACATGTCCAATTTCCTATCTCAGTTAATTCATTTTCATTCTGACCTCTCGCTTTCATTTGTACATTCGTCTAACCCACCTGTTTTCTGCTATTTGTGTCAATCAATTAATTTAATAATCAATCGTGGTAAGATAGAAAATAATGAAGAACTATGCCTTGAAACGAGTAGGTATGAAGTTATACACTGATAAGGGATATCTTATCCTCCTGCCTCTCAATCTTCAGTCCCAGTGTTCCCACGCAACCCACTTATATTCCCTGTAATTGCATCTGTGCACAAATAATATGTTCCACTCCTGGGTCATGAGCACCACCATCCATCCCATCACACACTCTTATGTAAGACTTTATTTGGGGGCACATGGTCACGTTTTTCATCCGCATCAAATAAAGACAGCTACAAGATACGTGCATGCATCCTGTTGGACTATTTTAGCACCTGCAGTGTTTAATAACGTGGGACTTTTGCGGCAGAAACTAGCAATAAAGGCCATCACCAGTTGCAGTGGGATCAGATGCGCTTGTGTTGCAAGTTATGAAGTGTGTTTATTTGAGAATTGTGCAATATTGTCACAAAATCCTGCCTGCATGGCACACGTGGGTGAGTGTTTCCAGGGATGTTTTTAACATAAACCAATCCTAATTTATGTATGTCTACACTGCCTCTCTGAGAAGACAATGTTAAAAAACTATTCTGTGTGATTTCTTTGGAAATATTTACATGGTAAGCTAGAAATAAATGTACAGAAGTAATATAACTGTGGGGAAATAAAATCTGTATCCAAAGGATGATTTACATAGAAACTAATCGAAGCCATATGCATGATTTTAAATTATTGTGGCAAGAGAGACAAAATAAGAACATCTTGAGACAATGAGACAGACCAAACAGAACATCTTGTGACAATGAGAGACACCAAACAGATCCTATTGTGACAATGAAAGAGACCAAACAGAACATCTTGCGACAATGAGAGAGACCAAGCAGAACATCTTTTGACAATGAGATAGACCAAGCAGAACATCTTGTGACAATGAGATAGACCAAGCAGAACATATTGTGACAATGAGATAGACCAAGCAGAACATCTTGTGACAATGAGATAGACCAAGCAGAACATCTTGTGACAATGAGATAGACCAAGCAGAACATCTTGTGACAATGAGATAGACCAAGCAGAACATCTTGTGACAATGAGATAGACCAAGCAGAACATCTTGTGACAATGAGATAGACCAAGCAGAACATATTGTGACAATGAGATAGACCAAACAAAACATATTGTGACAATGAGAGAGAGAGAGACCAAGCAAAACATATTGTGACAATGAGATAGACCAAACAAAACATTATGACAATGAGAGAGACCAAGTATGTAAAGAAGCATAGGTTGACAGATGACCATAGTTTTTAGAAGGCCTAAGTTCATACTGGACGGGTGAAAACTAGAGTTGACAGATGGAAGACTGAGGAGCAAATTATATATATATTAATAATAATATTTATTAATAATGTATTATTATATATCAAGTGAGTACATTATTTATTCTGTGCACATTAAGTCCTGGATTGTGTGCCCATAAATGTGACCACATGGATCTGCTGGGAGCGTTTGGACCAGTAGAAATGTGTCCTACGTGAAGGTCAGGATGACAGCTAGTCCCTCACTGGTCTATCAGCTTGGTGACATGACATATGACGATGATATTCTACACCAGCAGAAAACAACATAAGCCAACCTTGGCTTCTTGTGCAAAACTCAGCACATGTGACTTCTCTGTTCTCAGTTATAGGTCCAAGACACGAAGCAGTGTGTGTGGGCCACGGTATCTTAAAAAACGTGTGTAGGCCACATGGTGCGTGGGCCAGCGAGTGTGGGCCACAGTGTAAGCCAGTGTTTAGGCCACCACAATGCATGTGCCACTGTTTGGCTACCTTGCATGGGCCACAATGCATTGTCGCCTAAACACTGGCTCACACTGTGCAACATTGCATCCCACATGCACCAGACTGTGGGCCACACACATGTGCCAGTGTGTGCCACACACATGGGCCAGTGTGTACCATGTTTTGGGCCACACACTTGGGCCAGTGTGGGCCACAGCAGTGTGAGAGCAGTCTTGGCCCAGGTGCTGTGTTGACACGAATCATCCGTCCCATAGCACTTCTCAGTAATGAATGATCTGTCTGAAACAATCTACGGCTCACTGATCACTAATGTCTCCCCAGAGCGGCCAGATAATGCACAGTCCCCATTACCCAGCACGCACTTCTCTCCGCCTGGTCTCTCTCTCGCACGATTGCCTTTACTTCAGTCAGTCACCACTAGGAGTCACTGCTGATGATTACATCAGTACCAAGCAGAAGTACTGATTGCTGTGTACAACTCCGAATTCAAGCTCAGCCAATGAAAGCACCCACATGACATAATTTTGGCTATTTTAAGCCACAAGTTGCTCATGTTATATGCCATGTATGGCATGTAGAAGCAAATATTTGAATACACAAAACCTTTCTGCTTCTCGAGCAATTGGGAGGATGGATCACTGTACTGGAATTCCTAGAAATTGTTTATCTGTCTTCAGATTGAGGCTGGTGTTGGCATTGTTCTTATGGCTAGTTTCACTTGGCCAACTCAATGCGTAGGGGATCTGCCATAGTTTTGCAAACCAAGCAGTTGGAAAGTATGCAGTGAATGGCTGTGTGGGTAATATGTTGTGATGAGTGTTACAATAAAGTCACTGCCATGGGGAGACAGCCAGTGCTGACAGCCTGGACTGACACGTTGTGCGGAACTCTGTATGTGAAGATAGAATGACCTAACTAAAAACTACACCATCTCCCCCTCCCGCGACACCTCTATATGTAGCTGCATATGAATACTGAGCTTGATGATAAATGATAAATACTGATGACACAGAGTTTGGTGACAAATGCTGATGACTCATTATGAAGAACATAGAACATGGTGACAATTGCCAGTCAGCATTGTGCATACCCCCGGGGTAGCTACAAATACTGATAAACCATGAACATGGTGACAGATGCTGACGACTACTGTGCGTGGTGACAAATGCTGATGAACATGGTGCATAATGACATATGCTGATAAACATTGAGCATGTTGACAAATACTGATGAACACTGAGCATGTTGGCAAACACTGATGAACAATGAGCATGGTGACAAATACTGATGAATACTGAGCATGGTGACAAATACCAATGAACACTGAGCATGATGACAAATACTGATGAACACTGAGCATGGTGACAAATGCAGAGAGACAGAAATGAAGCACATGGAAATGTGGCGGGGCTTATGTTGCCCTCGAGGGTGGGAAAAGTGGGAGGAGGACAGGGAGGAAGCTGATGAATCCCCCCAGGTGTCATTGATCCGGGGATGAGTGAGGGATGAGAGCAGGGCTGTGTGGGGGCTGTGGGGAGCTGACTGTCTCATCTCCTGTCAACTGTCATTAGGAAGTCACCCACAGGGACCAGCAGGAGGATTGCTCAGACTCAGTGCTGATTGTACTGTGTCATCTCGTGTAAGAGGACCTTGTGTACCTGTGTGTGTGTGTGTGTGTGTGTGTGTGTGTGTGTGTGTGTGTGTGTGTGTGTGTGTGTGTGTGTGTGTGTGTGCGTGTGCGTGTGTGTGTGCTTGCGTGCATGCATGTGGGTGTTTATTGTGGTGGGTGTGTGTATGTGACTATATGTTTATGTGTTGTATGTGTGCATGCGTGCATGCATGCATGCGTGCATGTGTGCGTCTGTGCATGCGTGCGTGTGTGAATGGTACGTGTGAATCCATACATACATACATGTGTCAGTTTTCATGACAATGTGCATATACCAATTTCATAAGGTTTTAACCTTAGAATATGACACCATTATTTGAATACTGACCATACCACTCAAAAGTATACAAGTCGTCATCGTAACCATTTTGTCATAAATAAACTAAAACTATAGTATATGCTGCTGTGTTAAAAACCATAGTGTAAAAACCATCCACTCATAGTCAACGACTAGTACAAAATAATGCAGCAAAGTTTGCCACAAATTGCACACACAAAGTTAGGACACACAACGATATATATGGCATGCCGACAAGAAGCAAAGATGAGATATAACTGCCCATTCACATCGACCTCTAGATAAAGGAGACCATCCTGATTGAATCCTCGACAGCCTTTGTAGGCACTCAATGTCTAATGGCCTGGCCAGCAACACGCCGCTCATCCGCAGGAGAAGTGCTCAGCAACAGGATCTCATCAAGGCAGATGCCGTTGGGATCAATTGCATTAGAACATCAATGCAGTCAAGTGTTAGAAGTACTCTTTGTGCTGTCTTTGATGTGAGCCGTTCTCCATGCTTATATCCGTTTCTGTACATTCTCGCGTTGCGCCCAGGTTACCTCTCCACGGTGGCTGTTCTCTTGTAGATCAGTTGCAAGGCTAATGGAGGTTCACCTCTCATTTCAAACAAACAGCCTTTTGGATGTAAAGATCCTTGTTTATGATGTGTGAAATATCGAATGCAGATAACCCACATTTTTGTGCTAGACATTGTTTTTATTTTAATGTGACATCCAGTTTTAAGCAATGTCAATAAAACAATACCAGTTGTTTCACTAACTGTCATTCTCTTCTAAAATATATATTTGTATTTTTAGATTGATCTGCAGTAACTGCTCAGGTTTGATTTGATATGCAGATTGTATATTGCAGTGCAATGCAATTTCATTCAAACTACAGCATTCCATACACATTTCACTTCTGGAACACGCATAACTCATGTGTTACACAAACTGCAACATGCTAGTCACGTTTCTGTACATGTACAGCATTTCAGATGACGCCCGACTATGACTGTGACTTCTGTGTAATCTCGCCCATGCATGGCTATTAAATGAGCTTCTTGACGTGTGCAGTTCGTGTAATTGATGATCAACAAGGCACCATGTCCACAGCGATAACACCAACTCCGCTAATACCTGAAAAAGCACTTATTAAACACCAGATGACACACACGTTGATTTCCGTAAAATGCATGTGGTTGCTGTTTTCGACGTTGAAGCGTTGACAACACAATTTTTCATCGATCATAGTGTAATGTATTTTTTGTTCGTTACAGCTAAGCATCATGGTATATTCATATCCATATGTGGCTGCTCTTATTTGAATAAGATGGATAGCCAGTTGATGTAAATTTTACAGTAATGAGATGCATTTTATTTCTTCACAAAAACATTCACATAGCTATAGTAACATATATCATTCAAAATTATGAGACCAAACCACTGTTTTGTTTTCTGAAATCAGTGCCTTTAATTAGTCATACTTTTAATTTTTTGACCCAGTTTGTACATTGTAGGTCACTATAAAAAATGTTCAGATGCCATGCCTAGCAAGCAGAGCTTTCTGGTGTTATCAATGATATGTGAGATCTGAACGCTTTTTGTAAACAGTTGAAGAAGTATGGTAATGAACTCCAGATCATTGCCATTGAGATACAGTTATGGAAATTGCGCTTGACAGATATGTTCCTTTGAAAAAATGTTGTCTTGTACAAAGAGATCATATAACATTGGGTCGCTTAAACACAATAAATTTGTCTGGTGCAAAGTTTTCTTGACGGATATGTTCCTATGAAAACAGTGTTGTCTTGTACAAAGAGATTGTGGGGCATTGGGTAGCTTAAAGACAATTTTGTCTGGTGCAAAGATATCTTGACAGATATGTTCCTATGAAAACAATGTTGTCTTGTACAAAGAGATCATAGGGCATTGGGTAGATTAAAGACAATTTTGTCTGGTACAAAGATATCTTGACAGATATGTTCCTTTGAAAAAATGTTGTCTTCTACTAGGACAGACATAAACTGGGCCGATTGTTGTTCTTTTAGAAAGTGATTGAGGGGTTGGTACCAGATCTACCATGTGACTGCTATTTAACTCCCATCTCATGAAGACATAAAATTACTCCAAAGAGATATTCTGTGAATTGAACTGACAGTACTATTGAAAGACCATCATTAAACAACGGTAACGAATGTAAACATGTGCACTGTAAATCAATACTCTTACAGTCTTTCTTTCGGAGAACTATCATTGACTGGAACCAATACAAAGTTCATCATCAGCTTTATTAGAGGTGTTTTTCATGTTGTAGAAGACTAAATTGTTTTCAAAGGAACATATCTGTCAAGATAACCTTGTACCAGACAAAATTGTGTTGAAGCGACCCAATGCCCTATGACTCCCAGCCACCTCTCCCACTGTGTTTATGCTGAACAACTCCCTGCAACGTCTTCATCCTGATCTGGATTCAGACGAGATTGTTGCAGAACTGTTCATTATATCAACACAGTTGTGTCTGGCGCGTGGCGATGATGGCAGATCAATGTTCATTTGAAGACAATTCTGTCTCCGGTGTGCAGCATTACACCTCTCTATATTCAGTGCAGACCGTCAGCTCAATATCTCAGCTTCCCCACGGTCTGTGTTCACTGTTATTTGTGCAACGGAACGAATCATGGCAATGAAGAGTGACAGAAATGTTTTGGGCTTGTAAGGAGTCGGACAAGTATTGAACCCAAGGCTTGCTGCTTCAGGATGTCACAAAGGCTTCTAGTTCTCTTCTGCTGCATTTCATTACATTCTCCAGTCGGAGGATAATCATTAACAGGAAATTCACTAAATTAGTTGTACTTTGGCTCACTTTCTGTGTTGATATGGACCATTTCAGTAATGTTGCCAAGAGCTCTTAATCCCGATTTTACACTTCAAAATCAATTTTGATCCTTAACAATGATATTGAATACTTGAAAACTGTCAACACCACAACAACGTTGTCACTGGTGTGTCATGGAAAATGCTCTCCTCAGCAATACATGGTAATGGATGTTTGCGTTTTGAAAAAATATTAGTTAAACAATCCCCAGAGCTCAAAGCACACTAGCTCAGTGACCAATCAACATTGGATTATTAATCAAAATAACCTGGTTCGAATCTCGTGCCGCTGTGTCAAAGCGCGCATAGACGCGTTCATTGAACATTGCTTCAGTTCAACATCTGTGATATTGAGCGTCTGGCTGTGGTAGATATTTCTATACGAATAGTTGCAGCATTAATTACAGCATGGCTGAAATCTTCCCATAAATATTGAGATGGTGTTTCGTTGTGCATGTCTGCTAGGGAGTATAGACACTGTATAGGAACTTACCTTTTCAAGGAGCTTACCAGTTGAACCTCACCAGTCTTCCAGGAGGATTTGCATGCAGAATTTTGGGCAATGCCCTAATGTGGCTCCTGTACAGTGGGGTATTACTACTTGGAAGTTATTAGTAATTTGGACATTTCATGTCACAACATTTGAACTATGAACTCTGTTGTGAGCATATAAAAAGCAGTGTAGCATCAATATATATATATATATATATATATATATATATATATATATATATATATATATATATATTGTGATATTTGAACATTACACTAATGAAATTGTAAATCAGTGAGAAATAGACGGGGTCACCTTAGAGCACTACAGAAGAGGTTGTAGGACAGATGTTTTCGCAAGGACAAGGCCTGCAGGGCTCAAAGCAATGATCTTATGCTGTTGGTGTGGGTGTCTGATGCCTGTGGATAGTGTCTGGAATAAGAAATATTGCCCACACATTGCTGCAATACTTCATTGATTTACCACAATGTCGCAACTCATTCGGACATTTGACACTCTGTGCAGAGTTACAGTTTGCTCGTAAAATATTGACCGTGTTCTTGGATGACAGTCTTGTCACAAACATGTGGTGACATTTTTGTCAAATCATACTTTTGTGTTTAAAAAATCAACACTGGAGAGGCTGCATGTCATTTTCCGTCCAGACAAATCAAAGTTTGTCATTGTTCAGAAGGAACCTTCACACATGCATATGTGGCAAAATAGCAGCAAGAAATGAAAGCTGCTACATGGCCGATGTGCTACAGTCTGCAATTGTATCACTTTTGCAGTTCGTAAATAATCCGTTGAGATTGTAAGAGATAGCCATGAAAGTGGTTGATGTCTGTCACCATTGGCGTTGTGTTTGTATGTCATGAAACCTGACTTGAAACAATGGTCTATGTGCGTGTCCTGAGAGGTAATTGTGTATAGGAAGAAAGACATCTTTGACCTATAGTGTCTTGGCTCTACAGTTTGATATGTCTATGGCAGAACATTTCATGAAGTGTGCTGGTTCGATGTCATTGCCAGGATCACTGCAATTCGAATGTCATAAGTTATGATAATAGTAACAATATTTATTATTTTATTTATTATTATTATATTATTTCATTATATTGTTATTTTATTATTACCTATTACTATGTTTATCAAAAACGAGACCTGCTGTTACTTCACCAAACCAACCCCCTTATACCTTCAACAGATGGTGGTGATAAACCATGGTACTAGGTGTTACTTCAAGAAATACTTATTTGAAATGGTGTATGCAAATAGAACTGTGGTCTAGATATTAGACCAAGCAATTGATGTTTAGCCAGGATTTAGCAATGATCAGTTTTAATAACAAATACATGTAGTAGTGAATTTGCTCCTGGTCAGTAAGATTGACATGTAAGAGCATTCATTCTATTACCAACTGAGTGTCATAAATTTAATTCTGTGTATGTTTCTGTCTGTTTCAGTTGCCGAATGCGTGAATGAATATGTGAGCACACATCAGAAAAATGGCACGTTTAAATCACCGCATTATCCCCAGGCGTATCCACCCAACACAATGTGCCGATACATGTTCCGAGGCCAGGGACGCGAGAGAGTGCAACTCATCTTCACAGATCTCGACTTGAATTACCCCCACGGAGATCCAAAGGAGCCATATGAGTAAGTTACATTGTTACCAGTTCAATTTCTTCACCCTTTTTCAAATAAATTTTGCGAAGATGTACGATAAAATATCCATTGTTCTGAAGACTGAATGTAGGCATAGAAATCGACTAATTGCGAGAGGTGACAGCAGAACACTATTCTTTTGACCATTAAGACAATTGTGTTATGTTCTTTATATATTTAGCTGACTACAAATTTTATTTGAATTATTCAAACGCTACACATTTGCACATCAAAATCTGAATTCATGCGTAACAGAATCAGTAAAGGAAGCACCATTAACTAAATGTTAAATAAATCTTGTTAAATACATCAGTAAATACAGTTAACGTGCACTTTGATAACTGCGCTTCCTCCTCGTGGTTGGTGGAATAAAGGTGTCACATGACACGGCAAGAACGTTGGTCTCCTTGTCATCATGAGTCATGACTTTGGTGACATGTCCCATTGCGTGACAAAAATACGTAAACAGTTGTGACAGGCATGTGACCAGGGACCGGCTGTCACGCATGCGTCATCACAGCACATTAGCACATCAAACGGCAAACATCTATCTTACTTTTGCCAAGTCACAGCATATTACCTCAGGATTTGTCATCTGTCCAGTCAACCCATTCTGATGTGATTCACCGTGACACCAATGTCACAGTTTCCAAGGATTGTCCCGTAATATATTCACTGTAGCAATTACTACTACAGTCTAGGGCAGTCCAAATTGTTTCTAAAACTGTAAACATACAGGAAATTGCTAGTCTTACCAATACAGTCGGTGCACAATATAGGCTTGTTTGGCCCAGTCCCAATGGTGGTCATAGGTGTGCTTTCTCATTTGGATGAGTCCATCATGTGTGGATAGCGACAGTCAACCAGTAGACCATCAGACTGCCAATCGAGGTGACTGTGGTTCAATCCCACCTACCACCATTTCGAAACCTAGCCAATTTTGTTCACCCCATATTTGCCTTTGTCTTTCGGAAAAGAGACACTAAAAGCCGGTGTTCCCCCTTCTATCTGGTGTCTTTGCAAGGGAAAGCAAAAGATCCCACATGGGGTAAATGTGTAACCTGTAGTGGACTCACTAATTCTAGAGAAGTGTTAGCCCAAGATTGGGATCTTTGGAGGAAACCACCTGAGACCTCACATCACTAATCTGGTTCCTTGATATCCAAGTATGTTGTGTGAATCATTTAAGAAGTATCAGCAATAAATACAAAAGTGCCTAGATGTTTGGAAGTCATCAGAATGATTGCTAGGGCCTTATATCTAGTAACTAGTGAAACTTGCTGGGCAAACATTTAGCCTGCAATGTGTTAACGTTCTTATTCACACAGTTCTAGCACTTGCAACAATGTTAAGCAACCTTAACACAGAAACAACTGCATTATATTATTACTGATGTTGCAGATCCACGTAAAGATCCCAACTTCAGGGATTATTTCATTGCAACATTAAATTTGTTAATAGTTTTTGTTATGAATTAAACAAAACTACGTACAAATAACTGCAAGCTAAGTATATTAGATGGGCTTGATTTTATGTGAGATTAATTTGAAATGCAGGCTGAAAATATTAAATTTGGATGTGCCTTTAATAATGTACCCAGTATGCGACTTTGTCTTTGTAGTTGCATGAAGTGAGTAGCTGGCAATTTGATTGTAACAGTGTAATGTAAGAGAGACTATTTTTAAAATTCTGATTAATTGAGTTTCTGCACAGATTGATGCCAGCTCGGTGGGTAACGCTGAACTGGATTAAATGACTTATTGCAAAATCAATTGCTCTCCCGCTTACTGCTACAGCAGATGTACGTGTGAAGCTAATTACAATTGTTTGCTGGGCAAGGTCAGAGATGACAGGATCTTCACTGCAATGACAGACATCATGTCCTCTCAGTGGGTCACTTTTCAAAGCCTGCTGCACAGACCTAGGGAGGGTAGTGTATTGAATGTAGGGGTAAACAGAAGGGTTGATCGGGTCGGGTCAGATGATGTGTAATTGCCAAAGAGGGAGTTTATTTTACTTTTTTAAAGTTGCATAAATCTAGAAAGTCAAACAAATATATTAATAGTAAGGAGGTTTGGTCATGATCAGGACTTTTATAATGTGTAGAAAATTAATTCATGTAGTGGTGCCATTTAGCTAGTGAAACATCATTTGTTAAAACAAATTGTTCAAGAGAGAACAAAATTTTGATCATGAGAAGTGCCACACCCCATATTGTGGGGGAGATTTGATCCGTTACTAAACACTTGTAGCTGGTCTTGAAATAATTAAGAGTATGCATTTTGGCATGCGTGTGTCACTTGTGTGGAGGCCATTTACGCCAGTCAAAACCATCATTGGCCCGGTTAAGTTCTCAGAAACAAACTATTGTCATTTGAGTCAATTACTTAATTTATACTGATCCATTTAAATTGTTGAACTGTGCCAATGATGGTAATTCATGTGGAACTATTAGTTAATGTACTGGCTAGTTGGCACCCTCTAAATTCTGGTGTCTTACCAGTTGTAATTAATTGTCTAGGCCAGTCTGCCAGTCTTCAAGTTGGGCAGAATTTAAGGTCATGCTCTGGCAAAGTCTTTGTTCCAATTGCTGCATTGTGTAACCCTTGGAAACATCTGTATGTAAATATCACCCTTGTAAAATCATGATGTAACTGTGCCAAGACGTGGTGAGATTATAAATGTTATAGTAGGTTTAGTTAGAATTTTATGAGTACCGTAATTACTAGGTATTGAGACACTGTAATATGTTTTCAGATACTTATTATTTCATGTGTCTGGCTGTTTTCGAACAGCTGATAATAACACAGTTTTTATACATCCATACACTTACTGTATAGTATCTGTGAGTAGGATCTCTCACAATAACAACTATACTAGTATCTGAGGTTTAACACATATACGTCCAAGTTGTGCATGTCTGTGCTCTAAATCCTTTTTAAACATTACTCTTATGACATTTTCTAGTCGCCGTTCCCTGCAGTTGTATAGGTGACATTCATTCGATATAGTGTATTGTCTGTAGCGACGTTACATTGAGACAAGCTTGTGTTATTTGATGCACATGTCGTGCACTATGTGCATAAATACTTGCATCGATGAAATATGACCATCATAAATTCAGGCCCATTTTTCACCAGGCTAACGTTGTACAAGCATTGTTACATGGTTGATGTATGGTCTTAATGACAATTACCCGGGGTACTACATTTTAGTAGCAGCATCAAAGCCATGAGGCATTTCGATGTTAGAATGTTGCCTTTGGAATAATGTTATTTTCTGCTTTGGCTTTCATTATACAGTGATTCAGAATTAGTTTATTGTATTTGATATATTTTGTGATTACATTTGATATATTTCAATATTAGCACATACAGTTCACATAGTAGATCACAGGAAAGTATTTTTTTTCCTACAGTACAGATAAAAGGTATGTGTGTGTGTATATATATATATATATATATATATATATATATATATATAGACAAGTAATAATTTTCTGTGGTCTACTATGCAAACTGTATGTGCTAATCATGAAATATAATACATACATACATATCATACATACACACATATATATATATATATATATATATATATATATATATATATATATATCCCCTACCTAAAGCAAACCTTATACTGAGGTGTTTCAATAAAACTGATCATTTTAATAACAAGACAGATTTATATTCCACAAATTTTTTCCATGAAATGAGAGTGTACACTAGTAGGCCATATGGAAAATATTTAAATAATGTATTTATTACTAAACAAACTTAGTACAGAAATAAACCTACCCGGTATGCATAGTGCACAGAGATTGTATTAGCTCGGAAATCAGAGTGAATTAAATTTTTAATATTAAATATTCCAGCAATTCTGTGCACAACTGGTGGTGCCATCTACTGGATTGCTCAATAGTAATTTTTAGCTTAGTAGAGCAAGTTAGGAGATGCCACTCTTGCATGTCAAAGTTAACCACACACGGTGTACCATGAAAGGCATCAGTTATGGACTTCTCTTTAGGCAGTTCTGATGGCTAACGTTAAACTTCATGGCTGACATTTCAGCCTGCCTACTACACTCTGATGTCTATTAGTTATTTCTTCCTGTAGTTTTATTGTCACATTAGGTCTATCATGTACAATAAATGCTGTGGCTTTATAATCTTGGACAGGCTTAGAGTACCACATAGTCATGTCAAACGATCTACTGTAGCGAGACACAGGTTGATTTTGACCCATAAAACACTGTTCTTTTTTCGATGGTTTATCAGTGATGTTTACATTGCACTTGTTTTTAAGTGTTATCATTTTAGTAATGATAATTTATTTAGGTACCTTCAGTTATACTGGCAGGATATATCTTTCTATAATCAGTCTGGTGTAGTGAAGGTAAATAGTTTCTTTCTAGATAACTCACATGTCAGGCTGCTGTTTGTCAGGGTTTAATGGGGTCATAAATATAATTAAATGTAACTGGTTTATTTTTGAAATGCCAAAGGTGGTGGTTAATGGTTTTAAAAAGATTGTTCACAATGTAAATTTAAACATCAAACAATCATAGAAGCAGCAAGTACTTCAAAGTGAAATGAGAGTTTAAAAACCATGCATTTATTTTTAAAGACAATTTTAGCTGTGATGGTTCTTTTAATTATATGTAATGGAATGTTTTATTTCTGCCATAATTGCAATACTGATGAGGCTTGTGTTGGTTATTTATAACAATGCCATTGATATGGCTAATGGTGTGATATGTTCCTGATTGATGTGCCGCCATCTTGATGAAAAACTTTGCCAAATAGGTTTTAGAAAGATCAAAGAGAATTAGTTACAAGGAGTTTTAAAGTGATTGTAAAAAAATCTATGATAGTGTCTCTAGTGATTGCTTCCTTATGTCAGTGGAACTGGTTCCTGCATTGTTAATTGGCCTAGACATTTTGAGGTGTTAATGACTGCCTGGAGATGAGCAGTGACTCATTAAAGGGGAGTGGTGTCCCCGGATGTCTTCATGGTTAAGATGTCTTTACCAATATAGATGCACCAGTGGCCCAGCCAGCTTCATCAGTCCTGTCACTCAGCAGGTGGGCCTGAGTATATTGTATGGCTGTGTGCCATATGTTGCTGTGTGGCAGCCATGTCTATATATTTATCTTACCGTAGACATTGTTTGATGTATTTTATACAACACCAAAGAACATCTTTACCTAAAGTCGGTGCTTTTAAAATTAATAAACACTAAACGTTGTGTGTTTTATATACAGTCAACTCTATGCAAGAGATTTCACACTTGTCAATTGTCCCTAAATAAAATTATATCACAAAAATCATTGTGTTGTATTTGTTAAACTTATGCTACAGTCAAATGGGAAACGTCCAATTGTGCTGCCGTTCCAAGTGATGGCACAACAGACATGTTATGAAAGTAACCATGTGTTAGACAGATGTAAATCAATTGTCCATAACAGTATATTTTTTAGTGGCATATATATATATATATATATATATATATATATATATATATATATATATATATTGTATGATTGTTTTGCTGATCAATTAGGGATATTTTCCTAACTTGATCTGCTGAAGAAAAAGTCACTTTTGCGATGTAACAATGGGTATGTATGACTACTTTGGGAGACTGTATTTTATGTATCTAGTTGGAGAACATTGTTTCAGTTAGTTGCTGTGATGCTACTAGACAGCTGCTACTGCAGGTGTTGTGGGGTCTGGTGGTCTCACCTCAGTCGGGGCTGATGGACCCTGAAAGTGGCTAATGGTGTCTGCAAACACAAACCACAGGTGACAGATCTGTTGAATGTCACCACACGTTGCCATGGTTCAAGCAGTTCATCCTGTCTGGAGACATTCACACGATCACTTCATCATCATGAACTGGTGACTTACAGAACAACCATATTTCTTCTTGATAAAGTGCGGTTGTCTCTGTTCACAAACTCTCCCAAAGTGTCTACACAATACACATATGTACATTGCATATTGGTGGATCTTCGTCTGGACTTTGTCACATTTTTGCCAGTTGTGTCATAACAAAGAAAGTAGTTTTAAATTTGATTTAGTAGAGTGGGTGATTTGTCGAATTATTGAGACAGCCATTTTGAAGTGAGACCATCCATTGTAGCATGCATCACACAAACCTTGGCTTAGTCTGAACAGTTGTTTCCCTTCCTCCTAGTTCAGGGGTGTTCTTCCTCCATATTGAACCAGGTGCAGTAATTGCTTTGCTACTAGTTTTGTTACTTCTCAACCTAGGGTCCACAGTAACCCAGTTAGAACACCACAATCCCTCTTCACTCACTTTCTTCACTCACTTTCTTCACTCACTTTCTTCACTCACTTTCTTCACTCACTTTCTTCACTCCCTTTCTTCACTCACTTTCTTCACTCACTTTCTTCACTCACTTTCTTCACTCCCTTTCTTCACTCACTTTCTTCACTCACTTTCTTCACTCACTTTCTTCACTCACTTTCTTCACTCACTTTCTTCACTCACTTTCTTCACTCACTTTCTTCACTCACTTTCTTCACTCACTTTCTTCACTCACTTTCTTCACTCACTTTCTTCACTCACTTTCTTCACTCACTTTCTTCACTCACTTTCTTCACTCCCTTTCTTCACTCATTTTCTTCACTCCCTTTCTTCACTCACTTTCTTCACTCACTTTCTTCACTCACTTTCTTCACTCACTTTCTTCACTCACTTTCTTCACTCACTTTCTTCACTCACTTTCTTCACTCACTTTCTTCACTCACTTTCTTCACTCACTTTCTTCACTCACTTTCCCATCTCAGCTACAGCCTTCCCCACTTTCCTGTGTCCTTGATATTTTCCCGCCTCTACTCTGCCAGTTTTCCTAACTTTAAGTATCCTCCATGCCTCAACCACCTCCACGGCTTTATGCATGATAAAATGATTGCCAGTCACACATGTTTTGGTGGACACATGGATGTTAACTGTTACTCACTTGTAAGGCATAACTGACAATATCTAGGGTTTTGGAACACCTTTTTTGCTCCTTAATTTTTTTACTCATCCACCCATATTTCTTCCCGTCCACAATGGTTTTTACCCGTCCAAATGACGGTGGACAGGTCTCTGCATAAAGCTATGACCACCTCCTCATTAATCTTCCGTCCTACCCTCACCTACAGAAGTTGTAATCAACAGAGTGTCTGTATTTGTGTGGTCGCTGCTGTGTCAAGTTGTCCACACACAGCACCTCGAGGGACTCAATTACTGCAGTCGTTGAAGACGCATGCTCTGCTGCGGTGTCCACGGATTCAAATGACCAGTTTGGTGGCTATTTCTGTGTGTTCTTCGTCCAAAATTAGACGTGAACAAGGATTTGATTAACGCCTGCCTGCGTCATGTCGCGGTGCAAGAGTGCCATTTGACCGGCTGCGCGTCCCTTCGTGTCTGGACATGTGTCCTCACACCTGGGACAAGATGGCGTAAGTGGACGCCTGCTTCGACACAGGCTTTGCTTCCGGGCTGATGCACTGGCTCCCCAGTTTCATGTCTGCCTGATGGTTGCTTATTGTTACCTTCAGCTACAAATCCCATTTGGGAAATGTGTCTGTTGTCTGCCTCGTTCTTCAGATTGTCCCGGGTGAGTTTATACTGGTTTCACTGTTCTTTCTCCGTCACTGTTCTTGCAACCAGTCATCACCACCCCTCCCCGTCACACTCCCTATGTCATAATGAGATATGGAGCAGTCCAAGTTATGGGGATCAGCTTTACAGATGGAAGGATTTAGCTTCAACCCAAAGATTACAAACTCAGGTCAATATTGAGCACATTTTATTAAACAAGAAACTGAGTACATAAACAAATTTCATCATCTTGCAACTGCTCAAGTCACTTCTAAATGAGTCACTTTTAAACAAAACCGATACAGGTAGGGGTGAAGACGGAGCAAACTAGATGTGTGCCCATGGGCAGATGACTCTCCAAGCCTCGAGCTTCTTGTTCTCCCCATTACACTAATCCTAGAGTCCTCCCGAAACATGAGATTTTCCCTTTTAAGCCCTTCAGTGACTGACATCACATGATTCAACTTAGTAGCAAAGTCGCATGATGTCACCAGATTTAAATAAATAGAGCTGATCTCCTGTGGTCAACTCACAATTAAAGTGGCAGTCTTGCTATTCTCCCACTCCCTATCCCCTGGAGATCCCAAGCAATCCTTCCAACCCCGTCTTGGCATCCTCATCTCCTATTTGCAGTGTCCCCTCCTTTGAAAATACATGACAAATATAATTTATTTGGAACTGCTTCTGCTGATATTGTGGGCAATGACTCGGAATCATGGCTAGTTTACTGTAAATGACAAGACAGATGTTTGTTTGTAACAGAGCTTTGTATTAAGGCAACATTGTAAATAACATATAGGCATAATAGAATATAATATACAAAATTAGCCTTAGTTTATATAATTCTAAACATTTGACTACCAGCAAAGATATCATATTAGCAATTTTGTAAATGCTCACTGAACTATTATGGAATGTCTCCGTCTCCAAGGCCATTAAAGGGATCCTTTTCATTATAATTTGGGACACAAAAGGGATTCTTTTGTGTCCCTAATTATAATAAAAAGGGATTATTTGAGAGTATAAAACTCTTAGTAATGTACACTATTTTTAATTAGTATAACTATTTCATGTAACCCTATGCATTCATTTCATTAAAGTTATGTTTTATTAATTGCTAATGACCATGACAATATGTTGAAAAAGAATCATGTATCCAAATAAGGCACAGCATTACGTGAAATGATTATATTAACAGGATTGTATGTGTATATTACAAAGAGAATAAAGTTCTCAAAGAATCCTTTTTCATTATAAATTGAAACATGAAAGAATCCGTTTCGGGTCCCAAAGAACCCGTTAATACCATCATAGTTAAGTAACTCTAGCATATGAATTAACCGTAGTCAGCGGTGCCTGTGTGTGTGTTTCTGCCTGTCAGACATGGTGATTGTGTCTGCACTCACCATCAAGTCCATCAAGTCTTTGTCGCCAGCAGAAATCACAACAGTTCACTATGCAAGTATAATCAGCGGTCTGGCAGACTCCATCTTTCGTTGTAATTAAGAGAAGAGCTCACTGAGTACGTGTTTCTTTGCGTCTGCGCCTCCAGATGAGACTATAGCAGGAGGCAGGCAGACGTATGACGCATCTTTAGTCTGAGGTTGTGGGTGTTTACTTCGATGACAAAACAGTGTTAACGTTTAATGATGTCATTCTGGAGTGACAATGTCTGTTGGGTGTGATGTGAGTGCAATATACACATTAGAGGAGACATTACATCCCAGTTGAATAAATGGGTATGCTCAGTTGGCAGAAATGTAATCAAAAAATACTAGATAATCAGTTAAATGTTATCAGAAAATATAAATATACAAGTTTACCTGTTATCTATGACAATTAACTACCATCACTGAGGAATCTTCATTCCCTGTTATTTTCCCTGACTGATAATGGTAAGGAAAGTATTTTAAATAGTATTAGCAATTTATGCATTATTATTTAACCGATTAGCACTAAACTCAGGCATTGACGGTCACCCCAAATCTCCTCAGGTCGGCCATAGCCGGTCAGCGAATACAGGACAGAGTTTGAATTTGGTTTATGTGGTTCCATATAGTGATTAAGAGATGCAATAAATGCAAAACCTATCTCGACATATAACAATAAATTGTGGCTATTTTGGATACTTCCATTTTCAAAAATATTTACTGCATTTTCGAATATTTATAACAGCAATCGGTTTTGTTTTTGGACATTTAAAAATGTCCTCCAGCCAGGAGGTTGGCCAAGTATACTGCTAAAATGTGTAACATATTATAACAAATGACATACCAGTGTGTAAATAATTTAATGTTCTTTTAAATAAACAACTTGTTAGTTGTAGCAGTAAAAAGCCAAGCAACAAAGTATTTGTTTACATAAATTTTCTAAATGTCTTAGTGTCAATCAAGAAATGGTCAACATATTTTGTAAGTTACAACAACAGTGTTGACACCACCGTGTAGGTATTTTTATTATCTACAACATGCATACAACATGCAATTGTGAGAATTGAATAATAAAGGCGCTAGAGCAAAGAACCGGTGCAAGCAATATTTTTAAAACATCTAGGTCAAATATCCGAGGATGCACAGGCTTCATGTTAAAATCGGCTGAGTGCTAATGGGTTAAAGTAACTAAATCATGATTTCCCAGGTGTTTGTATCAATGATGGTTTCTGTTGGTTACAGTTGTGCAGCTGTCGACGCTGTCACAGTGCGCGTGAACATAGGGGGCGAACGAAGCAACATAGGAGTGTTCTGTGGCAAGAAGCGGCCCCATATGCTCATGTCAAATGACAATCGCATGGAAGTCAGCTTCGAAAGTCGATACTCATCTCAACATACGTCAAAGGGCTTCAAGGCAGAGTATCGCTTTGTTACAGGTTTGTTACACACTTTGTCACAGGTTTGGTACACACTTTGTTACAGCTTTGTTAGACACTTTGTTACAGCTTTGTTACACACTATATTACAGGGTTTTTTACACGCGCTTTACACTTTACTTCCCTGACAGGCATGTTCACTCAGACACCATTTCGGCTTCTCTGGGAAGCATCCATATGTGCGAAGGCTGTTCATACACATATCCACCACTGTCTGTAGTCAGGTACTCATTTATACAGCTGGAGCAATGTAGAGTGAAAAAACTTGCTCAAGGTTTTAACACCGCAGCACAGGATTCAAACCTAGGTTCTCGTAGTCGAGAGTCCGAAGCTCTACCCCTGAGCCATTGCGCTCTACAAAATGGCCTTCGACTCAAGTCCTGCAGTGACACCTTGTGACAAGGAAGTGAGACGCTCCTTGACAGTGGGTGCGAGGAATCACTTGATTTTGTAGTCACACTTCAGGAATGGTGCACCTTCTTGAACTTTTTGTTCCCAGACTTGTGCTTATCTTGGGCAAGCATGGATGTCTAGAACAAAATCAGTATTAGTATGATTTTGACAGACATGTTTTATTGTGGCATCTGAGCTGCGGTTTACTTTGGCATATTATAAGTATTTTTATAAATCACCACGTTATATTTGTGATTTAGAAAATGTAATCTATTGTCCTGTATGTATGGTTCATTTTACTAGCTCAACGTATCTTTATATACGCACGCGTTCATCTGAACAACATTTGCTCGACATTCTGCGTACGAAGCTGGCCAGTTTTGGTGACCGGTCTTTTCGTGTGATGGGACCTCGCCTATGGAACGCATTGCCCATTGTTATCAAGTGTTGCGGAACTTTGTCGGCATTCAGAAAGGCACAAAAAACCCACATTTTCAAAGCATATTACTGCTGACATTTTAAATATTCAATGACATTTTAGAATATTTGTTTCAAATATTTCATCTTATCTTATTTTCGCACATATGTACTGACCTTTATACTTGCCATCGCTTAGAATGTGTTTTTGCATGTAAATAGAGTATTAGTTAGTTTTATTTATTTATTTATTTTACTCATCGTCGTTAATTGTCTATAATATTTAAATTGTATATAATGAATAATTTAGTGTTTCTACATTTGTTTTTATCTGAAAGTAAATTTTACAATTGTATTTATTATTATTAATATTAGTTTTAACAAATAATAAATAGCTTTTTATTTTATTGTACAGCGCTTTGAGCATTTTTGGATATTGCGCTTTATAAATAATAAATATTATTATTATTATTATTATTGCAGACTTTGGCATTTCTGCTGGACGGCAAGACAAAGACGTAGGTAAGTACACTGGGAAAGAAATATTTTTAGTTTATTATGTGCCTGTAATGATCAGTGTTTTATGAAACATTCTTGTCGACTCACTGATTTTTTAAAGTATGTAATCCTTCCAAAGATTTGGTTTGATTACAGTTTAATTTAAAGTTTAATCATGTGTGTCACATTGCACTAGGAGTTGTAATTATAATTGAACATGACTAGAGCTTGATTTAAAAAGTGTAATCTGTTGCTATGAAGTTGTTATTATAATAAGATCTAATTATATTATGTACTGTAATCAACTCATGGAAGATATCGCCCTGGATTAAACAAGACTCACATATTCTCCATGCAGCCGTGAACACGTCTACATAACTGATGTCAATATGACTATTACACATTTTCAAGAGGTCTTCCCATAGCAGACAATTCTATAAATTATCACATAGCATTTGTGTTGATGGTTTCCTGGAGAATTCTTTGTTCAACTTGCAGATTTTGTAGATATATTAAGTTGTGTTCTACAATATTGTATAACACAATTTAATATGTTCTGTGTAGATTTGTATGGAAATGATATGAATTCCTGAATAAATTACCAATTTCTGACAAATTTTTGCTAAGGGGTTTCTTCATAAAGTAGAACCTTGTTTTTGTACATTTGGAAAAATCTCCACAAAATTCTTGGGTGTTTTTTTTTTAAATAAAAGAACAAACTTATTTGTTTTTCACTACCCTCTCTGTTTGTAGATGGTCTAATAATGTACACTGCAGGACATAGTGCAGGATATATTGCTGGATATAGTGCAGGACATAGTGCAGGACATAGTGCAGGACATAGTGCTGGATATAGTGCAGGACATAGTGCAGGACATAGTGCAGGATATAGTGCTGGATATAGTGCAGGACGTAGTGCAAAACATAGTGCATAACATAGTGCAGGATATAGTGCAGGACATAGTGCAGGGTATAGTGCAGGACATAGTGCTGGATATTGTGCAAGACATACTGCAGGACATAGTGCAGGACACAGTGCAGGACATAGTGCAGGATAGAAATGTTGTCAGTCACACATAGTTTTGGTGGACAAACGCATGGTAACTCATATATACACTAGCTAGCTGTAATGTGTTTTACGATCAGAAATGAACTACAAATAAAGATGTGACAACCATTTTCAATGCAAAACTGACAATATGTATGATTTTGTTCTGATTTTTTTGCTCCTTATTTTGTTCTATCCAGTGATATTTCTACGAGTCCAAATGGTGGGTGGACAGGTCTCTGCATAAAGCTATAACGCATTGCCCTTTGACTGATGTGTTTGTATTATTTATGTGTATATTGGTGTCTCTGTCTGCAGTTTGCGGCTTTAACTTCAAGAGCTCCACTACAACCAATGGCACATTCACATCACCAAACTTTCCTGGTCTGTATCCTCGAAACACGGAATGTCATTACCTGTTCTATGGCACCGACAAGGAAAAGATCCACATAACATTTCTCTACTTCGATGTTGAGGGAATTCAACCTATGTAAGTACAAAGCAAGGAACAGTTTAGCTGTTCAAATGCAAGCATCTTGTTCTAGATGCAACGTCACTTGTCAGGTATTCAACATTCGCTACAAAATCTATCACGTCCCAAAAAAATTATTTCGTTTTACTGTAGATCAAAAACCCTATGACTAACAGAGTGTGACCATGGACTATCTTAGGTGCTTGAATTGCACAATGTAAGATAGGACTTATACAGAATAATTAACAGATCAGCTATAAATAAATCATATCAATAGTATTGACATATTACTGTCTGTTTAGTTCTAAAACAAAGCAAATTACCAGGGGCTGGAATTACCCCAGCTGCAACAGATCCACTTATTGGGTTTTTATTTTGTTTAAACATTGAAATAATCTTAGCAATGCCTATATTGTTTGATAAGTGTATCCCAGCAGAAATTTTGTATTGGAATTCTTGTTGGAACATACATAACATAAACGTTTTTAAATAAAGAAAGTAGGGGTGGAACCACCCCCCCCCCATGAGCCCGCTATTTGGGAATGGAATTAGAATCACTCATCTTTGAGAATCCACACAGATTCAGAAGACGGTTTTCTGAAGTATTTGCACATGACATTCACTATGACATGAATATTAGTAGTTTTTTTTACAAGTTGCGTAAAATACTCCTTAGTCAGATTGACAGACTGTGGAACAGTCAGACAAAATTAATACACATAATGTTTAGTGTACAGTGTATGACAAATGAACAATGTTTGCTAGAAGAAGTATAAGACATTTAAATGGTCCTAATGTCAGATACATGTACTGTGACGTATTTGATCACTTACGTTTGCAAAATTCCAAAATATGTCAGCATTATGCAGGGGAGTGGTACAGTCGTCACAATCATTCACAAATAAATATTTTGCTACAGTGGCTCCACCTAGATAGCGAAACGTGTTAACTGATGTTTGATGATGGGAATTTCCTTTAGTAATAATAATAATTGTAACACTTCTATAGTGCCTATATCTTTGAAAATTCAAGCTCAGAGTAGCCATAAGCAAGGACAGGTAAGTCACGTTGTTACATGCAACTGCCGAAAATTTATGGTGGAAACCAATTTCAAAGAAATATGTTTTTAGTTTTTTTATGAAAGGTGGCTATAGCTTCAGAAGATTTAACTGTAATAGGGAGTTGATTTCAGATTGTTGGTGCAGGTACAGAGAAAACATATTTGCCAATATTGAGCAAAGTTTTTGGAAAGGGTCCTAGAGATGTCGGAGAATGTAGCTGTTTAACTAAGTATATCAATTGTTGGGTAGAAAGAGTACTTACGTTTATATTTGTACCCACTCAGAATGACCTGACTTCATTGCAGGTGTACAGAGACGACACAGAGTGACTATGTCGAGTTCTCCAACTTCAACATAAAACTGAAAGACCGGAAGATGTATCGCTTTTGTGGTACGGAGGAAGAGAACCAGAAGAAGACGGTGCACTCCGACGGCAACTTCTTCCGTGTCACCTTCAAGTCAAACGACATCTACGACGCGACAGGATTCGAAGCATTCTACCAGTTTATGAAACAAGAGGAAGGTGAGGGGGACATGGTTGTTCTCTGTCGGATTGGGCTGAATGTTGGTTGTCTAATCGACCTGCTCTGTGTGTGTTTGTGCAGTGTGTTTTGTGCATGTGTATGTATGAGCATGTGTGTGTGTCTGTGCCTGTGTGCCTGTGTGTGTGTGTGTGTGGTGTGTGTGTGGTGTGTGTGCGTGTGTGCGTGCGTGCGTGTGTGCGTGTGTGCGTGCGTGTGTGTGTGCGGTGTGTGTGTGTGTGTGTGTGTGCATGTGTGTGTGTGTGAGGTGTGTGTGTTTGTGTGTGTGTGTGTGTGTGCGTGTGTGTGTGTGTGTGTGTGTGTGCTGTAAGTGTGCTGTGGGTGTGTGCGTGTGTGTGTGTGTGCCTGTGTGTGCGTGCGTGTGCATGCGTGTGCGTGTGTGTGTGTGCGTGCATGCATGTGTGCGTGTGTGAGGTATATGTATTTGTGGTGTGTGTATGTATGCACATTTTAGTTTAGTATTTAAAAAGTGCTGTACTCAGTGATGAACAGTTTAACAAAAATCTAGTTTAACATATAGTTGTTCTTCCTTACCTTAGCAACTAATTTTCTGATGTGAATTTGCTAGTTAATTGTAATTTAAAAATTTCTCTTATAGAACAGCATGCATCTGATTTATCACGTGCATAAACACTTTCCATTGGCAATTATTAACACACAGAAACTTGCATAAGTGCGTGAGTATGTTCTTGGACATTTTGGCATCATTTAATTTTGCCTCTTTCACTTTAACCACCAGCAAAACAAGTAAGTTTCTCTATCCATGTGTTTCAGATCCATTTTCTGGCAAAACCGCACGGTCCAGTGGGACAACAAGGAACAGTCCGGCCTTGTGGACACTGTGTCATGTGATCATCTCATTTGCATTTGCTATGATGATATCATAGCCCAAAAACTGCATCCTGGATCAACACCATCAAACACTGATACTCATCTACGCGTGACAGGATCACCTTGTGTATATTTCCGACACCTGTCAGTTGTCATTTGCTACCAGCTGCGATTTGTGGGACATAAACCCACAATAATGGCTGTAATTGTGATCGGGCTGGGGTTATTTTGTAAAAGTTCCAATCGAGTACGAGAGCGAGTGCATTGTTGCATGACTGAATTTTTTATGCATGCCAATTGTTCCCGTTTCAGTGATCATGAATTAACATGAATCGTGACATGTCTGGAGGGGAAATTTTGCTATAAGAGTATTGAAGATATAATGTGTGACAGAATAGGTGTAAATGACTCGTTTTGTCATGGTTGTATAGGATTATGAAATCCCCAAAACCCTAAAACATTAACTATAAGCAGATTATGACAGAGGGTGTCATGAGCAATGGTGTTGGCAGAGGTTTGAACAAGAATGAAATATCTTTGAATGTAAAGATCTGGTTTCTTGGTTCATTATATAAATAAAACTGAAATACCTCTCAAGAAACGTCTTTGTTTTTCCGTATATTTTGGCTGTCTCTCACAGCCGAGATATACAGAAATTCAGTCCGCTGAAGAAGGCTGTAAGAGCCAGCCAAAATATATGGAAAAACAAAACAGTTTCTTAAGAGGTAGTTCATTTTATTTAAAAATGAAATATGTCATGTTATCTGGACTTGACGGTTATCAGATGGACCCACAACTCACTGGAATCTGTGACTGCTTGTACTGGCGAGAACCTCACCACTAGACGAATCAGTGTGACAGTGTGAATCACCAGTGTACTGCCAACTGCAGACCATTGTAAACGCGATAAAGGATGCTTTCACATAAAATGTACATGGATGTTTCTATACGGATGTGTGCATGCAACATATTTGTAGCATAGCCGTAGCTTCAGTTGTAAATAAGCTACCGCTCGTGTTTATTTGACACCGACAAAAATAAATGGATGTTTGAATTGAGGCGATCTGTTCCTCATTTGCTCACATAATGTGCTAAATGCAAGAAAAAATATGTGGAGGATATCCTGCTAAAACAGTTGTTTAATTAGACAGAAACATTATTTGCAGTTTGAATATTGCAGGATTTCATGGGTATGCAGAGCAAACTGCAAGGCCATGTTCGCTGTCATTCGACAACAGATTCAGTGTAGTTTCTGCTGTTCATTACCACAGCTGGTGATTGTGAGCAATAAATGTGTTTCAGCCCAGATGATCGATTCGGCATTGTTGTGTTGAGGATACGATCCGTTGAGAATCAGGACAGACGTATTGTGAGTCTTGAGAGGGAATTGTATCAAATAGTATTGACAACTACATAATGGTTGATGAATTATTTACACTTACAAGGATAATGTCAGCATAACAGTGTTCTTCACGGTCAGTATTTTGTGTCATGTTTGTGTTGTCCAATTGAGGGGAACAAATGTTTTGTACATTTTGTTCTGTACAGCGATACGTGTCTGCGGCATAGCGTGAACCTTGTGTTGACTTGTGGGCGTGTCTGCATGCCATGCCGACAGATGCAAGATGAGAAGACGAAATTCGCTAACTATTAACCATTTGCCTGTTACACTGTACTATTAATTGTTGCTTCTGCCAGGGATTTGTAAATACAAATGAAACCTCTGCTTTTACATAATGTGTGTTGTGAAACTGAACTATTGAATAAATATTTCATACAATATGTAAACTAGGAGTTGCAATTTGTTCTGGCAACTATCCATGTTATGTCTGACCATCCAAAAGTACTAAAATATCACAAGTAATTAAACCAATGACTTCCTCGCATGCCCAGAGTCGCTGGCTGTTACATCCGTCTCAGTACCCATGACAGATCACCTTGCAAAACTCTGATGATTATCAGCCAATAACATTGCTTGCCAGGAAGTTCTGGTGTTTTTATTCTGGCCACAGCATCTTGGCTTAGTCTCAGAACTAGACCATTGGTGTCTGTGGTGATCTCAAAAGTGACTGGTGAAGTCAGTTACTGGTTTAATTCAGCAAACTTCCATGCACTGGGCACGAGACCTGTCAGAAGAACTGAATGACTCTTTGCCATGGCTGTCTTGTGAGGACAACCAGCACGTGCAACAGAGGAAATGTTATTTGATATTTGGAAAAATTAGTTGAAGTTATATTTTGTTTGATTAAAGTTCAAAGGAGATACTTCATCCGACTTGTGTCCAATATAATAAGCAACCTTATTTCTTTAAAAAAAAGTCTTCAGCCAAGAGGTGTTTCCTACTCTACTGTCATACATTTGCTTTCAATCTTTAAAAAACCCATTCACTTCTAACGTCCCCTAGAAGAGAATGGTTCACCACTCGATACCGTCGAGTAAGAGAAAGGCCTTCTTGTAAAAGCACAGTATATAAAAATACCAAATGTGTTTAAATACTTAAGTATATTCAAAATATTTCTATATTTTTCAGTTGGGCTTGGGTTATGTGGCTGATAAATATTCTGCAAAATGTACACGACTAGCTGAGTTATCAGACATTGTCAAGATTATAGAAGCAGTTATCAGACATCCCAAACTCATACTAAAAATTAAAAAGACAAAAATCGCATGCGGTATCCCTTCTAACTCTAAGTCGGTCGGCAAATGTAAACAAATTACATTCGGACATATTTTATACATAATATTTGCAAATGGTTTTAAAGTAATCTAAATAGTATTTAGAACTTAAAAACACGTTCCCAAATAAAATGTCCCGCATGTTAATAGCTGCTTCACCTAGAGCAATAAGTGTGTGATATTTATATGTGCCTAAAATTTGGAATCGATATATATATATATATATATATATATATATATATTATATGATATGATTTATATATATATATATTACATACGATATATTAATTACACCATGAAGTACCCTGAATCATATATATATATGATTACAGGGTACTCCTCCACTCGTGCGGTCAGCTGCACGACCCTCCCAGGATGTTGCATCGATGTCGAGCGCCTTCATGTCTTTCATGCAGACGTCGTTGTACCGCAGCCGTGGGCGGCCATGGCAGTGGTTGTCTTCCCTGATGCAAGTTGTCGATAGAGGATATCTTTTGGCGTGTGGCCATCGTTCATGCAGTGGACATGACCTAGCCAGCGCAGTCTGCCCTGCCTGAGCAGAGTGTACATTCTGGGAAGACCAGCATGAGACAGGACCTCAGCGTTGGACACTCTGTCTTTCCTGGATATGCCCGGGATACGGCGAATACTTCTCAGGTGGAAGGTGTTGAGTCTTCTCTCTTGTCTGGCATACGTAGTCCATGTCGCGCTGCCGTACAGCTGTGTGCTGATGACACGGGTGTTGTAGGCTGCCATTTTTGTTTTCATTGTCAGGTTGGGGTTTATCCACACACGAATCGTGAGGGGGGCGAGAGTTGTAGCCGCCTTCTCGATCCTCTTGTCGGTCTCTGTGTCCACGGAGGGGTTGTCGGTGATGGTGGAGCCGAGGTACGTCAACTGATGGACGGCGTCGAGTTCGTAGTCATTGATGGTAATGATTGGCGGTGGCTGTGAGTTCTGTACCAGGGACGTTCGTCTTCTTTAGTCTGATGGTCAGCCCGAAGTCCTCACAGGCATGAAAGAAGCGGTCCATCAGCGACTGTAGTTCCTGCCGGGTGTAGGTCGTAACTGCTGCGTCATCAGTAAACAAAATGCATATCTCTGACGAGGGCTTCACGTACCTTTGCTTTGGCTCTGAGGCTGGCGAGGTTAAACAGCTTGCCGTCTGATCTAGCACGCAGGTAAATCCCCTGTGTGGGTGGTGTCAAATGTATGTTTCAGGAGCAAAGCGAAGAAAATCCCAAAGATTGTGGGAGCGAGGACGCAGCCCTGCTTGACACCACTGCGGATGTCGAATGGCCCTGAGGAGCTGCTGTTGAACTGCACTAGGCCCTACGTGTTGGTGTGGACGGATATCATGTTCTGTAATCTTAATGGACAGCCGATCTTCTGGAGAACCTTAAACAGGCCAGGCCGTCTCTGCTGACCAAATCAAACGCATTGGTGAGGTAAATGAAAGCAATTAACAGGGGCATCTTCTATTCTCTGCACTTCTGGAGTTGACGAAGGGAGAAGACCATGTCTACGGTTGACCGTTCAGCTCGGAAACCGCATTGTGACTCTGGGTACTGGGTAGACACGTTCTGTCAGCTTCTGCAGGCGGATCAAGAGGACCCGAGCATAGACTTTGGCGACGATGCCTCTGTAGTTGTTTAGAGGGCAATGATCTTGGCATCCCTCGTGCCCTGCATTACAGGTCTTTCTTGCCAACACTGACAGGACTTCATATAATGGAAACAATAAGATGGGTTTGCAGTGCTTTATCAGGTCAGGGGGATCCCGTAGCTTCCTGGGGCCTTGCCAGATACCAAGCTATCAATGGCCTTGCTGAGGCACCATGACGACAAAGGACAAAGGAAATCTTGCTGTATTGGAGTGTATCTGCAAAAGAGATCGAACAGAAAGTATTGGCTCCGAAGCAAAGGTAACATCATTACTCTTTCCCATGATGCTGGTCATAATACAGTCTTCAAGAGGAGATTTGACTTTGAAAGCAATGATTGGCACTCACGAGTTTGCTTACACAAACTGGATGTTGATGGAACCAGTCGAATCGAGCCATCTAACAACTGACAAAAGAACAGTCGACGGAGAATATTGTGCTGGCCAAAAGTGGCACAACCAATACGTTTCTACATAAAACCTACCCAAGAGAGATGATGTCTCATAGTCGATGGAATGAGAGTCGTGCAGGGTACTGATAGCAGCCATGAATTTCAGTAACTACAAACACCTTGACAAATCATATGTTAAGCTCACCCACTCAAAAACTCAAGGTCATGACCAAGTGAAGGCTATCTTTGATAATTATATGAAAGTATCCTCACTGAAGGAAGCAACACAGTGCAGAGGTAATTGCAAGGGAATATATGACCCAACGTGGTAGACGATTCAACGTGCATCAGATATAGAACTATACCTGGTCTAAAATGTCATCGACAGGAGAACTGCCGAGAACCTAGTAACTATGACACGCAATGATGTCAAAACAAACTAGGGTTGCCCTTTGTCTGCAGGTGTGAGTATACGCAAAGTAGCTGACACTTGCGTGATTCAACATACTGTGGAAGTTGCAGAAACAGATTCATATTATATATATTTTATATATATATATATATATATATATATATATATATAATATATATATATATATATATATATATATATATATATATATATATATATACATACACACAAACACATAATTTAATTCAAACCCAACTCGCTGAATGAATACCGACATTACTACTAAGTTCATTAACCAACGAAGCTTGCAGTTCAGCAAAACCATTCACAGGTGTTAAACCTAGAAATTAAGAAAGAAACGACACAGTATTGAAGAGACACGGACCCATATAGCTCCTACATAATATCCGCCTATAGCCGGCTACCACATTCCTCATGCAATATCTCTTAAACCTACTGAAATAAACAAATATGTCTAATCACTTACTCTGATGAAACAGTAATGAATTGTTCCTAACTTAGACGATAGGGCGTTCGCGTTCGATCAGTAACTTCACAACATGTAACTTTGTGCTTATTAAAACAATTGGCTGTAGGAAATTTCCATTTCCCAGTGCAAAATCGACTAGATAATTTGCATTGATTATAATAATTAAGGATTACAGCAGGGGCAAACGCTTGGAAGAAAGTCGAAGGGTGATTGGAGATAGACACATATCACGTAAAGTAAAAGGAAATGTGCTCAGCTCGTGTGTTACCTCGGCATACATAAGTGGACGACAGACAATGGCACTAACAGAGAAACAACAGGAGAATCAATGTCCAGGTTTGCGAAAACATCCTGGTAAAAAATCATGGGAGGTAAGAGGGTTGATAGGAAAAGAGTGGATGAAGTGAGAGGGGAAATTGGAGAGAAGGAAAGTTTTAACAATAAATTGGTGAGGAGTAGGTTGGTGTGGGCCGGTCATGTAGATAGAATGGGAGATTGAAAACAAACTGGCAGAGACAGCAGAAGGAGGTGGGGAATATTTAAGACCGGAATTGTAATGGGGGATTGCGTTAATGGAGACATAGAGAGAATGGGAGAAGAATGAAGAATGAGAGCAACGTATGGAAGGATTTGGAGTCTCTGCTGATAGAGAAAGTAGTGAGAGAAAAGTGAGAGGAACAAACAAAGACAATGGAAACAGACATCATGGTCAACTCACTACTGACAATTAAGATACAGTCTCTTCGTATGTAAATACAAACACCACCGCCATCGCGATTTCTGTCACACCGGATAATGGTATAGTCCGTAATGTCAATTTCCAAGTCTGCGACCGACGCATCCAACCCAGACTCGGTGATTTGACTTTGAAAGCAATGATTGGCACTCACGAGTTTGCTTACACAAATTGGATGTTGATGGAACCAGTCGAATCGAGCCATCTAACAACTGACAAAAGAACAGTCGCTGGAGAATCTTGTGCTGGCCAAAAGTGGCACAACCAATAAGTTTCAACATAAAACCTACCCAAGAGAGATGATATCTCATAGTCGATGGAATGAGAGTCTAGCAGGGTACTGATAGCAGCCAAGAATTTCAGTAACTACAAACACCTTGACAAATCATTATGTTAAGCCCACCCACTCAAAAACTCGAGGTCATGACCAAGTGAAGGTTATCTTTGATAATTATACGAAAGTATCCTCACTGAGGGAAGCAACACAGTGCAGAGGCAATTCCAAGGGAATATATGACCCAACGTGGTAGACGATGTGCATCGATCAGTTATGATCAGACATGCCGATCACTGCCACTTTAGTGTTTGCAGCAAGAATTCTTAAATCGTCAAGTTTCGGGAGAAGACAAAATAGTGTACGGAAACCCGAGGGGATTGGCTACAAATTATTCGAGAAAATGAGAACTGTCTAAAATCGTGTTCCCTGGAGAGTCTTCATGGATGGCCTACCATCGATCTCGCACGTTCCTCGGGAGAGGTAGGCATAAGTACTGCATTGTGCTTCCACCTAGCGGGTATCACTACACTACTTTGTTGCGTTCAAGAGAGTCGCAGGGTAGGACAACTTCAACAACCCGCGGCGACGAAGCGTTGCTTTGCTTGATCAAACGTTTTAAAAAGAAATTATGTCCGACATGGACGTAAAGCGGAAGGCCGCCGACGATGGGGCACTGGTTCCAGTCAAGAAGGCAAAAACCGACGTTGCACTTATCGGACTGAAAGGAAGAGAGTTGATGGAAACTGTGAGTGAACGGCGACGTAGGGCGATAATATGCGACCGTATACTGGCCGGTGTGTTTAATTGTTAACCCTGGGCCTAGTCCTATGGCTATAGCTATAGACCATCACAGGAACCACCAAGCGTCTTATGATATTCTTTGTACAGCTCTGAGGCACTTGTATAGAATCTGGACCGACCTGGTCTGCTCTCCTGCAGTGTACTGCTTATAAGTGCACTTGTGTCGAATTCGGATCGACCTAAATTGTGCCATTATAACTGTATATTTGCCTACATTGCATACCTCACACTAAGTCTAATCCTAAACATGATCAATTGGCATTCCAATGTATATTTGTGTTTCATAAATACATGTATTGCATTTTGAGACCCAAATAGCATTCCGATTTGCGCCAGTCGCAAGCGCAGCAGGGCATATGTTACTGCACTGTGCAGATGAATGAGCGATAAAGAGTTTATGTATGTCGACTGCACTGTCTTTTCAACCTCAAACATCTACTAAGATGCACTGTTTATAAAACATAAATATGCATGAGGTGATTGATGTTAAATGATTGAATTAACAAAATCAAGTATCAAATGTTGGCAAATATACAGTTATAATGTCAAAATTTAGGTGGGTCCAAATTATATACAAGTGCCCATATAACTAGTATCTAGTTAAGGATTTAATTTGATAAAATGTATCTTCTGGTATACAGAGTGTAGGCTTATGAGAAGTCCATGATTAACTGGATTAAGGCCAGGTAAGTAAAACATTGCGCGAAGTAGAACCCCTGTCCCGGGCCATCCCTAATCTTCTTGCCTCATCCTACAAGCCAGAAGCTGCTAATATTTTAGTTATGTAACCGATTGCATATTTGAAACCTCAATGTGTTAGTTCCATCATTCCATGTAATCCCAAGTCATATTTATGTTACCAAAAATATTGGGACCTAGGTTGCCATGTCGCTTATTTAATGCATGCAGTAAAACGAGAACATGTTTTTAACTCTACTGCTCAGACAAGCCAAAACTGCCTGCTAAACTTGCAGTCCCTAGTCCTTTTTTTACCTCGACCAAATCCATGTTTTACATATTGAACTTTTGAGTCCTGCAGACACCGGCTTTAGAACAGTGAAAGAAAACATAGCACTGAATTTTTTTATTAAGACAGTTTCTTTGCAAGGAAATTCAGTTGCATTTGTCTAAATGACCTCTGATATTGCACTGCACTTGGCAGATTTTATTGAGATCATTTCATGATGACTTTGAGTCAGTTGACTCGAGAATTGTCTCCAGCGTCAGTCTCGGTCTCAGGTTTTTAACTGTTTGACATTGATGCATTTTTGACCATTTGAATCTACATTCCATTTTTTTATCGATCACGCAATACCAGTGACCTAAATGTAAAAATATACAAACAGACAATGCAACACTTGTTTTAAAATAAATTATGAAATAAATCATAACTTTATGCAGAGACCCGTCATTTGGACAGGTAAAAAAATTGTGGACGGGTAGAAATATGGGTGGACAGGTAAAAAATGAAGGCACTAAAAGGGTCTTTCAAATCCATAGATATTGTCAGTTATGCCTTAGAAGGGAGTGTAAATGGTGTCGCGTGTGTGTTCGTAGTTTCAGGTCTTCAGCAGACACATTTTAGAGTTTGTCCACATCCACGTGACTGGGGAAATGTTGTCCTGCGTAAAGCCCTGAAGTAAATTGTCATGGGGAAGTAAGAAAACTGTAGAATCATAACATGTTTCAACGAAGCCCTTCCTATCTGTCAAAGTCAAGTTCACACAAACTTGATTTTGTTATACATGAATAATAAAACAACATTTTACAACACATACAATTCACTATGAGTAGCTTTATTGTTATTGTACTTTGACCATAGTGGATATTGCACTGTATATTATTTAATATCATTTGAAACCTCGCATTACATATATCTGGATTCTGATTGTGCCATACTGTCTCAGCATGCTAAGAAACACTCATTGTTTGTGTTATTTTAAAAACTATTTGTGACATGTTAACTTAATTGCAGATAAGAATTATATGAATTGTTTACATGCTTTACATTAAGATAATCAGTACGTTTAATGTAAGTATCCCATCTTTTGGCACTTCATATTTGTCTTGTAGTCAACAGCAAGAACATCAAGTCTAGCTGCACCTATCATGCTTCTAACGGGACATGATGGGGAGATCTTCACAGTTCGCTTCTCCCCAGACGGCCAGACTCTTGCTTCCGGGGGATTTGAGAGGCTTATCTGTAAGTGTTCCTTTAGTGTAAACCAGCAACTAATACATGGTGCATAATAATAATTATTATTAATAACCATGATATTTATTAATTATTATTTTATTAAAATGTCGCTATCAGTATGTCATGCTATTTTCTTTGAAAATTCAACGATATAACTTTCTTTGTAGATAAACCATCAAGTTGGTAATTTATTTCATAATTTTTACAGTTGTACAAAGAAGTTTAATTATGTTTTAAACTGTGGATGGGCCTGGTGCTAAATAAAATACAAATTATACGACATGAATATTTATGGTCTGTTTAAATTTAAAATGAAAAGTTTTTGTAAATATTTTAATAACATTTCCAGAAGGGATCTATAATCAAAATAGCTATAAAAATGATATTGAATAACCAAATGTGACCTGTTCTAATGAAATGAGTCACATGTCAGCAAACCTGATTTCGAGAAAATACCTTATAAACATTGCACAGTGATATTTAACGATTTCGACTTTTCATCACCAAAGCACACTTTAGTGTCTTTTCATTGCCATTTATATTACTATTTAGTACATTTTATAATCTTTTTAGAAAGGCTATGTAACATTTCACACATGAATTTCGTAAAAGAAAACCGAGAAATCGCACTTGTTCGAATCGCATTCTTTGGGGTTTCCCTTGCCACATGGCGGACATATTTGGTACTACGGGAAAGCCCAGCATGTCCACTGCTAGAGGAAATCCCCAATGACGTCAATTTAGCCAATAGGAACGTTTAACTGAGAGACCTATCTGTAAACAAATGTCACCAGTTGTCAGGCACAGCTCTTAGCGGTCGCCTGATTGGCTTAAAGCTGCGAACGCATGCGCAGTCGCCAGCCGCAGACAAGTGGAATCGATCGGATCGCTGCAACAAAACATTGCTAAATACTCGGATTGTGTTGCGATAACTGTAATAAACAAATTGCAAGACATATCTTTGACAATAAGCGCGACTTGGGAGAGGGTTTAGAATACATCAAAAGGTGAAATAGAAGCAAAACAGCTTAATTAGGAATGACACCGCACATGATCATGTACTTGTGTGACCGCGAATTTCAAATGCGATTTTCTCAGTTTGAAGCTTTCTACCCCGGGCATGTTCAGTGTTGAATAACTTTGGCTGTGAGTGAGCTAGCTCCATAATTTGTGTACTCTATTTTTTGACATGTGACTCATTTCGTTAGAACAGGTCACAAATGCGTTGCTCAATGTATAAGGAATTACATGATGTATAAGGAATTAAATACAACAGAAGAAAACTAAGAAAAACATGTGTCCAGTCCGACACACTGATTTCCACGATTTAATATGAAAAACTTAATTTGCATAATCAATTTTTAGTTGAGATATATATCTAACACATGCAATTTGTATTTTGTTTCAAACCTTTACATTTTTTATTCCATTTCACAAATACCATTAAATGGCCATAACCTGATTGTTTAAAAAATCTTTCTATTTCATTTCAGTGGGGTTATTATATATCTGACTAATAGTCTACAGGGGTAGAAAATAGTGGTAGTCCGGTAGTCCGAGGACTACCAGAAATTCAGTTGGACTACCAAAGATGATGACAGCAGTAGTCCAATGGACTCCCACAAAATTTGGGAATATTTTTCTAATGTTGTGTTTGTCATGTTATTTTGCTTAAATCTGGGCCATGTGACTACCAGATATATCTGAGGACTACCAGATTTCCCAACTAAGTAGTCCTGCTGACTACCAGAAATTCTGGAGTTATTTCTACCCCTGGTCTATAATGAACTGTAGTTTAATTTCAACAGGGATGACTAGATAGAGTTGGCAGCCGCAGTGAATACACATCTCCTTCTGTCTGTTCTAGTTCTGTGGAACACGTACGGGGAATGTGAGAACTTTGCTGTCCTTAAAGGCCACACTGGGGCCATCATGCAGGTTGTGTTCTCAACCGACGGAACGTGAGTACTTGTAGCACACACTAAGGAAAGTCAGAGGATAAATTTCCACTTTCACAAGTCGCCACTTTTCCGGCAGGGCCTTACTCAAATATTCAGCTTTGGATCAATAAGTGGTCATTATTTGATATGTAGAATCATTCTGCGCAGCTGAGAGTTTGATATAAAATGTTATTCATTATAGGTTAATTATTCCTTTCCATGGAATCATTATTTATTTCATATTGAGATCATTTGGATTTGAGATGTTTTAACAATTGCTAGTTAACTTTTGTGGGTGGCAGTCTTGTTAAAAATGTGGCAGATAATGTTGTTGAAAGTATACATGTTTACTGTTAGTGTACATAGATCAAATTCAGACCCACCTCCAAAAACGCTCCAAATATAGTGCTACAACAGGAAGATGGTTATAATAATAAATTGTCATTGTAACAGGAAACTGTCTTGTTAGTTTGAGAAACTAGTTACCTTTCTTATCAAACTTTCTCTGATAATTGTAATAATAAACTAGCTATGTGATTGTCTCATAAATGAACTGTTATGTCACTTTGCTCTCAGTGCTTCCAGAGAGTGGTGTTTTACTGTCAGTATTTCTCTCTTCAGTCGTCTGGTGTCAGCGTCGACTGATAAGACCGTTGCTATATGGGACATTGAGGTGGGAACCCGACTGAAGAAGTTGAAAGGTCACCAGACATTTGTCAACAGTTGTGACATCACGCGACGCGGACCACAATTCATATGCAGTGGCAGCGATGACGGCACCGTGCGGGTAGCTAAACAATAGTGCGGGTAGCTAAACAACATTGCGGGTAGTTAAACAACAGTGCAGGTGGCTAAACAACAGTGCCGTTGATGACAAATGTTGTAATTGCTTTACTTGTTGAATGTTGTTAATGACTATAGTTTCTGTAAATATATTCATGTGGAGAGCAGTGACGCAGTCCCCAGAGAATCGGACTAGAGGTCACTCAGCTGTCTGACAATGTGCCTGGCTGTATGCAGTGGTGGATGTTAATGTATGGAAATTCTTTACTTGTTATCAAGAATATCAGCAGCATGGCTGAATGCTTTCCCGAGAAGTCTGTGTTTGTTTAAACAGGTCTATCGGGAAGTGGGGAGTAAAGTGATTTGAGCAGTCATGAGCACTGGATACTGATTGCACTGTATACGAACGTACCTTTTTTGTTTCTGTGAAACAGTTGACAGTTTTGTTGTGTTCTGACCGCAGTTGTGGGACACGAGGAAGAAGGGAGCGGCCCAGAGTTTCCAGAACACATACCAAGTGACGTCAGTGTGTTTCTCTGACACCGGTGAACAGATCATGTCAGGCGGCATCGACAATGACGTGAAGGTATGTCAGAAATGACGTTGATCCTTAGGGTGCCATAGTACTGTGATTAAAACACCCCACAAGAAGCCTCTTGTCGCTATTTTGAAATTTTGCCTTGGGTGGTTTTGTTCACTCAAGTGTTATGTCTGTTTACCCTGCTGTATAAATGAGCACCTGGTGATGGTTGTGGATATTGCAGTGTTCTCTTGTTATAACAAGGTTATTGCAAAGTTGAATTGTTCTGCTATAATCAACAAGCAGTGCTGTGTTGTTTTATAAAGAATAAGCAAGACAAATCAGATAAAATTATAAACTTTCACATACTAGACTATACTTGTCGTAGTAAAATCATTTGTTAATCATAAACGAAATATTCCAATGTATTTTATTGAAGCAATCCACTTTACTGATGTCATGTACTTAATACATGCTAAAATATTCAGTTTACAAAAGTGTTTGACTAAATGTGACAGTCTGACAGAGTCAAGTTTTTTCTGTTCAGTTATTGCCTTAGCATAGCAAAAACTGGCAGTACATTGTCATCATTGTGTAGGTGTGGGACCTGAGGAAGACAGACCTGCTTTACCAGATGCAAGGACACACAGACACAGTGACTGGGATCCGACTGAGTAGTGATGGTTCATACCTTCTCTCCAACGGCATGGACAACACAGGTGATGTCTCATTCTAGTGGGGAGCGGTGGTCGCACAGTAGAGCGCCAGACTCAATCGAGGGGACGGTGGTTCAATCCCACCTACCCCCGTTTTGAAACTTACACAATTTCGTTCACCCCACATTTGCCTGTGTCTTTCGGAAGAGACACTAAAAGCCGGTGGTCCCTTCTATCTGGTGTCTATACCAGGGGAGGTAAAAGATCCCACACAAGGGGTACATGTGTAACCTGTGGTGGACTCACTAATTCTAGAGAAGAACTCCTGCATTAGCCCAAGTTTGGGCTGTTTGGAGAAAACCACCTAAGAAAAAAATTCTAACAACCCAAGATTCTGTTCAATTTCCAGAGATGTAATTTATAGGATAGGATTTATTATCCAAAGTTGCGTAAATCAACCACATCTGGTCAGTCCAGACCAGAAATATGTGTACCATGATGAGTACTGTTAAAACAATTTACATTTACAACCTTATTTATCCTAGCTCCCTGACACAGCCATCCATCTCTTAGCAACTGCAATATTGCTATTTATTTTAAGATTAACTAGCCATTTTGTTTAATTCTTGGAGTGTCCTGTGCCTGGTTTTCAAGGTGTTACGTGCAACAAACGTTACCTCATTGTGACCCTTCATGGAATTGCAAATGAACCCGTGAAAATGTTGTACAACAACATATACAATTAATCAGTAATTGCAAAATGACTGTATTATTACTTAGCATTAATGTTCACCCACTCTGCATGTGGCGTCCCAAAGAAATGCTCATACATGATTGTCCCTTCTACTTAATGTCAGGGGAAGAATAACACCCTACAATGGGCAACCTGATTACTCCATTTTTCTGTCTTGATTTAATATCCTGTTAACCAAGACGCTGTTAATTTCTCTCAATGATATGCATATTTTATGTGATTGTTAGGTTACTTTGCACCCCCTTCCCTATCCTGCCAGATCTCTTCTCCCACTCATGTTCTTAATGTCCTCCCATCATTCGTCTGCATTGACAGCATCTACTCTATTCATTAACACTTTCCAATTTGTTCTCATGTTCAGCCAGCTTCAGGTAGGTCATCACCACCTTCCTCCTGAAGTTCTGACTTCCATCACCCTAACCTCCTCCATCAGCGTATTCTAACACAATTCATTGTTTTGCACAGGTTGGTTTAGAGTAACTATATTTAAAATACCCATCAGGACATCCTTGCCAATTTGCGTAAACTTGTTAGCTTAGCTTTGGTGTACAAACTATTACATCTACTATTTTCAACTACATATACCCTGTGTGAATCTAGTTCTAAGAAGTGGAACACTAACTCCCTAGCTTTCACCCATTAACATAACACTGTTCACACCTGCACCAGGTATCGGCCATAATCTTGATCAATGTAAGTTTTGTTGTGATTATAAATGAAACAAATTGCAATTTTTTAATCAACTACATGTTGTATAGTAACAATGTGAATGCTTCGTAGGTTAAATAAAATTATGTTTATTATATTATGCATTTTCCGTTGCAGTGCGTATTTGGGATGTACGGCCGTACGCACCGCAAGAACGTTGTGTGAAAATATTCCATGGCATTCAGCACACATTTGAGAAGGTAAGGTCAAGCCAGAAGGTATACCTAAATCACAATCTGGTAGATAAACTGAAGCTGAGAAAACCTTCTAAAACAGTAGTACAATGTCGCTGTGGCTAAAACTTAGCCCGGATTTGAATCCTCTGCTGCGGTGTAAAACTGTACATTGTTCGAGTTTTCTCAGCTGTATGAATGAGTACCTGGCTATAGACAGTGTGATATTTATGTACGAGTATCTTTGCACATTAATTGTAACATGGCTGGATGCTTCCCAGAGAAGTCGAGATGGTGTTCGATTGAACAGGTCTGTGCGGGAGTAAACTGTAAACACTTCGAGCAATCTGCGCTGTATAAGAACATACCTTACCCTTGACTTGTACGTGTCTGTGTGTGTCTGTAGAACATGCTGCGTGTTGCGTGGAGTCCAGACGGCAGCAAGGTGTCTGCGGGGTCAGGAGACAGACACGTGTACGTGTGGGACACCACCAGTCGACGCATCCTCTACAAACTGCCTGGGCACGCTGGCTCTGTCAACGACATTGACTTCCACCCCATTGAACCAATCGGTATGTGTCGGGTCATGTCACGGATACACTGATGTTATGTTTGCCTGATCCAATATATCCGATTGAAATTGTGTCTCGTTTATGTCAGTTTGGCAAAAAAGACGCAAGCATAACAATTATACAATGGATTTAAAAACGACATTAAGAAAATATTGCAGCTGAAATATTGCAGCCTCTGGAAACCCCTATGGGCTTATATTGAATTTATATCATTAACAATTGTAAAGCAGTGTCATAACTTGGAGCTTTCTTCACCATTGGTTGGTTGATTGGTTTATATGACTGTGACGTCACACTGACTTAGAGACATTTTCGAAGTTGATGGAATAATATTTCACCGCTCTCTTTACTAGACAAATATATGTGAAGTGGAAAATTTGAATGAGGCTAACATATTCTGGGGAATATTGTTGTTGTTACAGTAATTATATGACTTTGTTGGTTGAATAATTACCAAGTAGAATATACCACATTGTATGGACTCCCTGCTTACAATATGGATTTACAGCGGTATCATATTTTGACATGGTTTTGATTTCAACTAAAATTACTTCGTCTTTGGAGAGTTATTTTGATACACAGATTTCAAATGGAAACTTGCAGATGTGATTTGGTGTAGGTCCATTTCATAGTCACCTAGATGGCGCCACTCAGTCAGAATATGAACACCATGTGATGTTTAACCAACGGCATGTATTTATATAAAAAATCCCTTTATGACCACAGATTTCATCCCCAGATATGTGGGGTAATCTTAGATTGAATGTTCAGAGTCTGTTTCTGTTGTAGTTGTCTCTGTATCCAGTGACAAGCGGATATACCTTGGTGAGATCGAGTGAAGTCGTCTCAGCATCCGACTCCTACATTCATCACAGCTCGTCTCCGAGGAGCCCCAAGAGCTCGTCGGCAGATCAACTTTCACTCGTGTTCATTTTGCGCTATATACATGTTTTTTTCATTAAAATTAATTGTGTCAACACCACTGTGTCCTGGCTATGATTTCTGCAGGTTTCTGAAACGACCACAAACTGATGCGACAAACTTTACATCAGTTTATTTGATCTGTCGAAAGTAGATATATGTTGAAAAATTTAGTTTTGTAAATTCTTGATTACATAAATCATGACTTTTAAACGTAAAATATGCTATTTGTTGAAATATCTTCATCATTTAGTACTAATGAAGATATTTCAAATAATACTGAAACCATTTCAGTGACATCTTGGGAAGAAAAAAATTTGACTCAAATATTTGATTGCTTCTATCTGTAAGTTCTTAAGAACGTATGTAACAACTTTGCCAGTTGTCAAAAAACCTATGTCTTGAAGGTTGATTATGAGGCCTGCATTTCTGCCACAATCACAAGATTATATGATTTGAGCTAAAGAACTAATTTTGGTTTGTATAGCATTGGTGCTAAAGCTTATACATAGTTCACTGTACTTGATGAGATAATGGGAGATTTGTTGAAGAGGAGTCTGTAGCCATTCCTCAGAATGTATCAACATTTCCCAATTGCTTTTTGCTACCACATAAAATTCAATCTCCTGTTCCAACATCATCTTAATCTATTTGCTCAACATCATAAAAATACTACCTGATTGCCTCCGTAATCTGCCTGAGTCGGGCCACCGCATTGATGAATTATTCAGCAATTGACTCCCGTGTTCCTGTTGTGTGCTAATTACTTTGTAGAGCGCAATGGCTCAGGGATAGGGCTTTGGACTCGACTAAGAGGACCCGGGTTCGAATCCTGTGCTGCGGTGTTAAAACCTTGGGCAAGTTTTTTCACTCTACATTGCTCCAGTTCACTTAGCTGTATGAATCAGTACCTGGCTATAGACAGTGGTGGATATGTGTACGAGCAGACTTTGCGCATTAATTGCAGCATATGGCTGGATGCTTCCCAGAGAAGTTGAGACAGTGTTTGATTGAACAGGTCTGTCGGGGAAGTAAAGTGTAAAGTGCCTTTCAATCCGAGACTGGATACTGCGCTATATAAGAACTTACCTTTACTTTTTTTATAATAATACAAGTGCTGAGTGATGTTTTTATGATTTCACTGAGGATTCTTCGATAACGTGATTTCCACTGTAGCAGTTCCACTGCAAGGATCCATGTTTCACAAGCAATTGACAGGTGGAAAAGACCAGGTATGTAATAATTTATATCTGAATTTCACTGTGATGTTTTGTCTTTCCAAACTGTTTTCAGTTTTGCCAGTGCTAATAGTGTATTTTTAGACACCTGTAAGGCCAAAAATCCAAGATGGCCGCTGTGACTCACAAGGCCACCGTGTGTGCCATATTGTACTGGTGCCTGGACTGGTGTTTGTTTACGTGGTGCCTGGATGATTGCCTCGGTTGGTGTCTGTGTCTCGGTCCAAATGGGATGTGCCTCCTCAACAAGCATGTATGGTGGATGCTTTGTCTGTTGGAATGAGGAGTGATCCTCTGAGCTGCCCGAAGAGGTGCGGCCCATCGAGAAGTTGGTTTGATCGGTATACAGCTCCGGGGGTGCAACTACCATACCAACTTTGCATTGGGAACTATGTCCAGGAATCTGGAGGGCGAGAAGCTTCCTTCAACCAGACCAACACTGATGCCCCCATACCTTACGCACCAACTTTGTGGCAATGAGGGACAAAAGCTATACAACACCTCACCCATGCCTACTGCCCCTAGAGGAAATGGATGGATGCTTGCCAGAGGACGAGTATGTCCCAGTCCCATGACTCTAAAAACCGCCTTGGAACTGATCAAATGTGGCTGCAAGACATCTTGCAAGGGTCACTGCTTGTGCAAGAAGAACCTCCCCTGCACTGCTCTGTGCAAATGCCACACTTCTGATTGCAGTAACCTTCCTGAATACAGGATGATAGCAGATGAAGGTGATGTATGACTGTTGTGGGGGTGAACAAGGATGAAACTTATCAGAAGATTGTGTACCACTGATTTAACTCACTAAGTGTTCTACATGGCATGTTCCATGATAAATGTATTGTATATGTATGTTTAAAGAATCTAAACTTAATTTTTTTATTTTCGCCCAAATCTTTAATCTTATTCAATGTGTTGTCTGTGTAACTCCCTTGACCTTATTGCATAACCTTGACCTACTATCGACCTGAAACATATTCCAGATTATCAGGCATGTTTGAAAGCCATACAATAGTCTATCATCATTGAAGTTGGTCAAGTAGTTCCAGAGATATGCCATTTTCCATGACTGACGATGGCCATCTTGGATTCTGGGCCTTACAGTTGTCTAAAAATTTGTAACCTAATATTTTTGTTTAGTTCATACCCTAATAAAGTCAAATCACGTTGGGCATCTGATTCCTACGGGACTGTGAAATCCATACATGGTAGTCTACAGTATAATGTTTGTGCAGACCTTTCAAGGATTTCATCCGTCTCCCTCACCACTGATGATAGCTCTAGGATACTTGAATTGACTAACATTTTCCAGTTCGTGTCACTGGCAGTTATTCAGGACCTCAACGTGTTGTTGCTGTTTGTAATTAGCTTGGTTTTTGTGTGCTAATGTCCATTACATAACTGGCTGGTATTTCCAGTTTGTTCAAAAAGCAAGTTCTTATTCATGTCCAGCCAACCCGTTGATGTTATCAGTGGACTTGGAGGTTGGTGACGATGTGTCCTCCAATGTTGACTGTGCCAATATGGTCTTCCAGAGCATCTGTCATTATTTGTTCCACGAATGTGTTGAATTATGTAGGTGACATGAAGTGCCCTTGACGGGCTATCCCAGGTGTGTGGAACTGTTCAACAACAGCGCCTTGCACTAGTACTGCACCAATAGTTTGGCATACACTTGTTACAAGCTTTCGTCCACTATTGTGGTTCTTCATTGTCATCCACAGGCTGTTAAGTGCCTTCTTGAAGTCAATAAACACATGGAATAATTCCTATTGATGTTACACATATTTCTCATCAAGAAAACAAAGATTGAATATTTCTTCCATGGTGCTTCTTCTGCTGCAAAAGCTCACCTGTTCTTCAGCTACGATTTCTTCTGCTTCTTTCTTTCTATCTATCCATGATGACTGTCGGCATCACTTTGTGTGATATTCAGTGGTTGAGTTCATGTTGTTGGCTGCTCCACAATCTGCTAGATTCTGTTTCTCATCGATTAGTTATCAGTTCTGCTGGGATGTTGTCAAATCCTGCAGCTTTTCCCATCTTCAATGCTTTAACAGCAACTTCCATTTCTTCATGTGAAATAGAAAGTCGTCATCATTTGATGATTCTTGGCTGACTGGAACTCTTGGATCTCCATTGGTCTGGAAGATGTATAACTCCGTACATATTCCGTCCATCGGTTAAAATTAACCCTTTTTCGTCATTCTTCAGTGAGGCATTTCAATTGTCTTGAATTGTATTGTCTCTCTCCTGCCTTTGTTTTGTCACTGCCACTTGGTAAACTCTTCAAGTGTTGTGGTTAGTGAGACAGTCTTCACTTTCTGTGCATTCTTTTTCAGTCCACTTTTCTTTAGGTTTTTTATTGCTTTGCTGGTCTTCTTGTTGATCTGACTTCACTCTACTTTGGTGCATCTTCTTGTGTATATTTGCCTTTCTTCAAGCCTCCTATATATGCTTCAGTAAATGCCACACAAATTATATATGCAAACATTTTATTTTTATTATACACATGAAAGCATTCTTCCAACATAATCAGCGACGGTTTTGCTGAGACAGTTCTGTTTCAGCCATCAAACAGGAGCATAGTTAAGCTGCACACCAATCACTGGCCAGACATGTCTACAATGCACACATCAACGTCTATAAACCCTTATGATACACAGTTTACATCTAAAATACTGGCTGGTTAATGAAGGCATATCTGTAGGCCACTGAACATCAGCATTGTGGCTGCGTAGACAACATCTATTCACTTATAAGAGTACAGAAGACGTGGTACTTCGCTACTGAAGTTCCATGTGGCTGTTGAACCTATTTGATTGTCTGCCAAATGTAAAAGGTTGATGGACATGTCAGTCAAATATACTAAGTAAATGTGACCAAAATGCACCATTAAACATATAAGATGTATAAGTAGTAGAGAGGGCACCACCACGTTTTGCAACGGAAATAAATCAATGCAGTGTGGTTTGAACTAATGTGTAATGCTATAGACAGTTTTTTAGTCTTGCACATTTACAGTTCTAGCAGGTTGACTTCTATTTCAATATTTAGTTTTCAGATTTATATATGCAATGAGTCTACTAAGGTAAAAAATATCCATAGTATTTACTAACCTAGACCCAACATGAATCTTGTCAACTGTATAAGACCGCAGTCACATGACTGTAATGTACCCCTAGTTGACTCATGGCATGATGGCAGTGTCAACTGGCAAAATGGTATCAACTAGCCACTTCAATTATTGACTTCCCACCTAATTGAAACCAAGATTGATGTAATTACTGAATATATTATGTAGGTGTGGTTAATGAACAGTTCACGTTATAAGTCAGCAACACAGTTTTACGATTAACACAAAAACATTACAAATTTAACTATTAACTGAAATATCACAAATGTCATCTCCTTATAAAAAATCCAGCAAGATATATTTGATCGATTCTAATGTTTTACGTGCCCCATAACTTGTCAAAATAAATGTTGTAATATCAAAATATGTTCGTAAGTGATGAGGACAAATTCTTGATTATGTTAACTTATATAAACCGAAAAGGATAGTGTTTGTCAGAATTAAATAAAAGATTGTACGCTAAAGGACACCTTGTATCGGAGGAGTTATCGATCGTCCGTGGTCCCCATTATGATCAATGCCCTCATACAAAATCACATCATATAATATTTTATCACCATATACAGCTGTATATACACACACATAATTATATATATATATATACATACATTGCCAAAATAAACATTGACAAATTACTTGAGGCATTCCATGAAAATTGAACGGAAAAGATAGTGTACTGTATACAAGCATACAGACATACATGAATTAATAATATATTATGTATTCATATGTGATTTGTGTGAATGTTATAATATATATATATATATATATATATTATTCATAACTGCAGCATATGATTGTGGAGCACATTATATGGCATCATTTATGTGTGCGACTGTTTTTAATCAGACCGAAGCTAGTCTACTATTGGTTTTGACCATTGATTGCGTAGATACCTATTAATAAAAAAATGAAACTCAGTATACGATATGTAACACAGGTATAATGATAGAAATAATTGCTTGCCCCGAAAAAATATTTTGGTGCTTTTTGAGAGCATTATTTACAACAGTCGTACCTGTCCTGTCTCTCAATGAGGTGGTCTGCATAAATAATTTTTAGGATTATATATAATTTCTAGCTACACACCATTGGAAGCCCCTGGTGTGACGGTTTGAATTGAATAATACGAAATATAGTTTTTTTCGACATGGCTCCAAACTTATAGGATCAACTGTAAATCAACAACTTGCAATGGCATAAAATTAGCTGTTTCAACGACACAATATACACTACCGAAATTACCGCTGTTCTTAAATGCCAGTTTGCTTGGCGACCAATCCTCGGAGGTGACAACACAGAGAATATTTTACAGTATTTTAATAAGTAATACTTGGCAGTGCTAGATGGCAGCACACGTTGTGCTACAAAATGGCAGGACTCTGAAATGATTCTTGCCGATTGCTATAACTTTTTTAAGTACACAATGTTTTAATACAAACATATGCATTATGTTACAAATACTCATACCTATGTATGCATGTATATCACACACAACACAGGATTCAGATCGTGGGTGCATTCACCACGACAACTGGGTATACTGAAAACAAAAATTTGCTGTGATTATCTTAAATTCTGATTGTCAGTTTATTATTGTTGCTCATATTAACGTATAAAATATTTACGCTACCGAAAAGTACTGCCTTTAATCTGTGGGGTCAGTGCAACAGTTTACGCACTCGTGATCTTATGCCATCATACATACATATATGCATACGGGCATGCATGCATGTTTACAGACATACAGTGTATACATTTTATTTACAAACATTTTTTTCTCTATGTAACTATTTTTGTTTTGTATCACATCAACAGAAGTTACAGTAGCTGCATTTACAAAGCACCGCCGTCCTCAGAGCTTGCTCACAATACCAACCACTACAGATCATTAAAGTTGACAGCTGCCAGTGCGACTTTCAGTGTGACACCAAACATCTCAGCTGAAAAATCGCTACAAAACCAGGTCTACATATCTGCTGTGGCTTGGAGGACATTGTGGACATGGGTGTGTTTTTATTTGGGTGTGTAGAAGACCCAGAAAAGAGGTCCCACACCCTGGCAATGATAGTTGGCATCACTTGCTGTACATACAGTATCACGCTGGATCTATCGGTAGCGTGCTACAACATCACCACCACACGAAGACGCCGATACCTGAAGCGCTGCTTGCCGGTTTAATATATGCAAAAACTGGCAGTTGATAGAGGGCGCCACTGACGCTTTGCTATAGTTACAGCTCCACTGAACAGACGGACTAGTGCGTGAACGATTAACTTAACTCAGCTTACAGCTAACATACTTTTCATGTCGCGATTCATACTGTGGCGCCATCTGTTGGCATTTAATAGAACCGACGGTGGCGCAACGTCAACACACATGCGTGTGGCTGGAATCAAAGAATGGCGCCAGAGTAACAATGTGACATGACACGAAGGCACCTGGAATTGTACTCCGGACTAAATCAGTCAAGCGTGACGATAAAAAGACCATGCGTGACGATAAAGCATCCACTTCAGCACCACCATCAGTCACTGTACAACTCATCAATGTTGCTATTGTGTCGTGTCTTGCGAAATCCTTCATCATTATAGGCCGTCTTCGCATTCAGTGCCGCAGTTTTATGGAAATCGATCATTGCGTAACTTTCGGTCGCCGTCGACGACGAAATGCCAAGTCGCACCGGCGAGTCCTGATTGGACGTGCTGCTGCCTGGTGACGTCGGACCCACCTGGTGGCCGTTTGATGCACAATCGCTGCCTTCCGATTTAAGGTCCAGCTGTATATAGTTGACTCGTGCACCAGCGACAGTTTTTGGACATTTCACTGGTGGACACGCCTTCGCGGACAGCAGCCCGAGATTGGCGTAGCTGTGTGGATCTTCCGTGTCAATGTTCCCACCTTCACTCGCGGACGCGCCACAACAACTGCGACTGCGCCGTATACATCGCGCCGCGGCACCACCCGCACCACCGGACAAGTTCACATACATGCTTAATGCACGTTCACTCTCGTCGACGCAAGAATGTCGGTGGCAGTGGTTTTTGAGTCGACAAAACCCGTTCGACATCGCCGCAGTGCCACCATTGTCGGCGTCTAACTCCGTGTTTGGGAGGTCGAGCTCTGCGTATTGTATCGTGTGCTCCCACGTCGTCGTGGGAACCGTTGCTGCAGCTGACGACTCCGTTCTGTTGATCAGGACGACGCTGTCTGTGTCGACGGCCATGGCGGCGAGACTGTTATGTGACGCGGGGTCCTTGAGCGAGGTGATCGCCGTGTTCACGTACTCATGCCCCCCTCCACCAGGTGCGTCTATCATGTCACCGCCGGTCGTCGCTTCGCGTCCGTTCGCCACCAACAGCGTACTGTTAACATACACATGCAGCGGGTTCGCAGCATGTGGGAGGTCGGACAATGCCGGCGCCACCTGGCGGAACTCGACGAACGAATGCCGACTGTCGCCAACGCTGCCACTGACGTCTGTCATGCCGTTAGTCGTGTGTTGTTGTTCTTCTTGCCCCGGCGCGCTGGATACACTCCTGAAGTAGGTTGAACAATGCCTCCGCTCGCTGACACTTGAATGCGTAGATGCCTGGCCCGGTCGGACACCGCCGGCCGCTCTCAAACGAGAACAACTCGGCGTCGAACCCGTAACGTCGTAGACTCCGGAGTGGCCAGCGGAACGGATCCTTGCCCTTCTGGTAGAGCACAAGCTCCGTGTCGGTGATCTCGATCTTGCCGGCATTTCTCTCCTGACCCTGGTCGTCGACGTTGTACACCTTGAAGGAGCGAGGGAAGTGGTCGCCATTGTGTTCCTTCGCCAACGTACAGCCCATTGCGGCCACCACTCGGCTGAAACGAGTGAAACACCGATGTTATTCAGTAATTATTTTTGACGTGTGTTTCTCATGGTTGATTTCGTGATCAGTCACAAATGATTGCAACTAAGTATTGACATCAGATCTGTTTATGAACATTTGCAAAAATGTCTGCTATACTAATTAATAATTATACAATCATTAAAAGTTGATATTTCTAGGTTAAAGTGGTCAGTTAGCCATCAGTATGCATGCTACACCCACCCAACATGGGGACAGCCAACTTGTACTACAGGCTACACCCACCCAACATGGGGACAGCCAACTTGTACTACAGGCTACACCCACCCAACATGGGGACAGCCTGCCTCAGGCACCCCCCCAAAAAATGGGGAAGCCAACTTGTACTACAGGCTACACCCACCCAACATGGGGACAGCCAACTTGTACTACAGGCTACCACCACCCAACATGGGGACAGCCAACTTGTACTACAGGCTACCACCACCCAACATGGGGACAGCCAACTTGTACTACAGGCTACCACCACCCAACATGGGGACAGCCAACTTGTACTACAGGCTACACCCACCCAACATGGGGACAGCCAACTTGTACTACAGGCTACCACCACCCAACATGGGGACAGCCAACTTGTACTACAGGCTACACACCACCCAACATGGGGACAGCCAACTTGTACTACAGGCTACCACCACCCAACATGGGGACAGCCAACTTGTACTACAGGCTACACCCACCCAACATGGGGACAGCCAACTTGTACTACAGGCTACACCCACCCAACATGGGGACAGCCAACTTGTACTACAGGCTACACCCACCCAACATGGGGACAGCCAACTTGTACTACAGGCTACACCCACCCAACATGGGGACAGCCAACTTGTACTACAGGCTACCACCACCCAACATGGGGACAGCCAACTTGTACTACAGGCTACACCCACCCAACATGGGGACAGCCAACTTGTACTACAGGCTACCACCACCCAACATGGGGACAGCCAACTTGTACTACAGGCTACCACCACCCAACATGGGGACAGCCAACTTGTACTACAGGCTACACCCACCCAACATGGGGACAGCCAACTTGTACTACAGGCTACACCCACCCAACATGGGGACAGCCAACTTGTACTACAGGCTACCACCACCCAACATGGGGACAGCCAACTTGTACTACAGGCTACCACCACCCAACATGGGGACAGCCAACTTGTACTACAGGCTACCACCACCCAACATGGGGACAGCCAACTTGTAGTACAGGCTACACCCACCCAACATGGGGACAGCCAACTTGTACTACAGGCTACCCCACCCAACATGGGGACAGCCAACTTGTACTACAGGCTACCACCACCCAACATGGGGACAGCCAACTTGTACTACAGGCTACCACCACCCAACATGGGGACAGCCAACTTGTACTACAGGCTACACCCACCCAACATGGGGACAGCCAACTTGTACTACAGGCTACACCCACCCAACATGGGGACAGCCAACTTGTACTACAGGCTACCACCACCCAACATGGGGACAGCCAACTTGTACTACAGGCTACCACCACCCAACATGGGGACAGCCAACTTGTACTACAGGCTACACCCACCCAACATAGGGGACAGGGCAGCCAACTTGTAGTACAGGCTACACCCACCCAACATGGGGACAGCCAACTTGTACTACAGGCTACCCCCCACCCAACATGGGGACAGCCAACTTGTACTACAGGCTACACCCACCCAACATGGGGACAGCCAACTTGTACTACAGGCTACACCCACCCAACATGGGGACAGCCAACTTGTACTACAGGCTACCCCCACCCAACATGGGGACAGCCAACTTGTACTACAGGCTACCACCACCCAACATGGGGACAGCCAACTTGTACTACAGGCTACACCACCCAACATGGGGACAGCCAACTTGTACTACAGGCTACACCCACCCAACATGGGGACAGCCAACTTGTACTACAGGCTACACCACCCAACATGGGGACAGCCAACTTGTACTACAGGCTACCACCACCCAACATGGGACAGCCAACTTGTACTACAGGCTACCACCACCCAACATAGGGACAGCCAACTTGTACTACAGGCTACCACCACCCAACATGGGGACAGCCAACTTGTACTACAGGCTACCACCACCCAACATGGGGACAGCCAACTTGTACTACAGGCTACCACCACCCAACATGGGGACAGCCAACTTGTACTACAGGCTACACCCACCCAACATGGGGACAGCCAACTTGTACTACAGGCTACACCACCCAACATGGGGACAGCCAACTTGTACTACAGGCTACCACCACCCAACATGGGGACAGCCAACTTGTACTACAGGCTACCACCACCCAACATGGGGACAGCCAACTTGTACTACAGGCTACACCCACCCAACATGGGGACAGCCAACTTGTACTACAGGCTACCACCACCCAACATGGGGACAGCCAACTTGTACTACAGACTACCACCACCCAACATGGGGACAGCCAACTTGTACTACAGGCTACCACCACCCAACATGGGGACAGCCAACTTGTACTACAGGCTACCACCACCCAACATGGGGACAGCCAACTTGTACTACAGGCTACCCCCACCCAACATGGGGACAGCCAACTTGTACTACAGGCTACCACCACCCAACATGGGGACAGCCAACTTGTACTACAGGCTACACCCACCCAACATGGGGACAGCCAACTTGTACTACAGGCTACACCCACCCAACATGGGGACAGCCAACTTGTACTACAGACTACCACCACCCAACATGGGGACAGCCAACTTGTACTACAGGCTACACCCACCCAACATGGGGACAGCCAACTTGTACTACAGGCTACACCACCCAACATGGGGACAGCCAACTTGTAGTACAGGCTACACCCACCCAACATGGGGACAGCCAACTTGTACTACAGGCTACACCCACCCAACATGGGGACAGTCAACTTGCACTACAGGCTACCACCACCCAACATGGGGACAGCCAACTTGTACTACAGGCTACACCCACCCAACATGGGGACAGCCAACTTGTACTACAGGCTACACCCACCCAACATGGGGACAGCCAACTTGTACTACAGGCTACCACCACCCAACATGGGGACAGCCAACTTGTACTACAGGCTACACCCACCCAACATGGGGACAGCCAACTTGTACTACAGGCTACCACCACCCAACATGGGGACAGCCAACTTGTACTACAGGCTACCCCACCCAACATGGGGACAGCCAACTTGTAGTACAGGCTACACCCACCCAACATGGGGACAGCCAACTTGTAGTACAGGCTACACCCACCCAACATGGGGACAGCCAACTTGTACTACAGGCTACACCCACCCAACATGGGGACAGCAATTGACTACAGGCTACCCCACCCAACATGGGGACAGCCAACTTGTACTACAGGCTACACCACCCAACATGGGGACAGCCAACTTGTACTACAGGCTACACCCACCCAACATGGGGACAGCCAACTTGTACTACAGGCTACCCCACCCAACATGGGGACAGCCAACTTGTACTACAGGCTACCACCACCCAACATGGGGACAGCCAACTTGTACTACAGGCTACACCCACCCAACATGGGGACAGCCAACTTGTACTACAGGCTACCCCCACTGCTGAACCCAACCAATTCTGAGTCTGAGAGCATATGAATTAGGAAGCAGTCACTTTGGTAGTAGTACATACAATCTGCTGCTCTGAAATAATACTATGTACTACACTGTGCTTTTGAGACTTCAATAAACGACCATTTCTAATCAATTCCACGGTGTTACATCACTTCTCATTACTGATTTATTCACATATTCAAGCAGTGACAGTTGCCTCTGAATGTAAATTCTCATCGAAAACACAGCATAATAACAGAAGCTCCAAGCAACAGATGGCACCACCCATTCAGTATGGCATATCATCGAGTCTGGTTTTTTTCTCGTAATCATTTACATCCCTCCTCACAATTACTCCCTACAGCTGTGCTGCTTAACGACAAGTACGAACATAAATACAGTAATACTCCATCTTCTACAGCACCTCAATTCTGATTTAACTGCCCAAACAGGCAACAAACTACACACATGAAGCATGACTTCATCTGCTGGAAGTTCTGTGTTGCAAGCTCACGTATTCCGAGGGACAAAGCATCCTCAAGGGCTGTGCAATGTCTCTGTAACAATCTACCATTTGTCATGAATGCATAGTCTGGTACAATTCTTTCTAGAAGCATTTAAGACTTCTTTTAAACAAGCTTTTTCACTTTGAATGAAAAGAAAATTTTAAGATCCACTTGAATATATATTATTATTATTTTTAACTTGTATACTAGTATTTAGTATTATTATTTTAGCTTCAATTGTCATTAGTATTATTTATTCGGATAAATGTCTTGCTATACAGATGCATTGTATGTTAATGCCTTACTGAATGGCTAGAAATGCCAGATATATGGTGCAAACAAATGTTGTATAATAATTACTATTACAAAATGTATGAATAAGGACATGCACAAGTTATCACGCCCTATTAAAACTGAATGAGTAAGGTGATTCAATTTTCCATTGAATATAAGTTAATTCCAGATTCTGTGTACAGCTACGGAGACAACTTAACAGTAAGTAGTAAGTACTGTGTCTAGGGATATGTTCAGAACTACGTACATAAATGGTACACAAATGGTTGGCAACTGACAAGTGGCATTATAATGTAGACCATTTTTGGTCATGCATTAGTTAGACTGTTGTGACACTATCTTAACATTCTAAATGAGAGTAAACACCGTACAACCATTACAAAAATAGTGATCTGTGTAATGATGTACTTTGCATTGACAATAGTCAAAAAGTAAATAGATTTTTGTTAGATTTGGAACATTGTAGTGGGTTCCGAGACTGGATATCCTATCTTCTGTAATGAAGCAGTGCGCTATATGTGATGCTAGATGAATAAAATGGTCTGTGTACGCTGGCTGCATACATGAATATTAAAAGTGTACAGTATTGTACACTGTCATGTTTACTTTGTACACTCTACGTGCACTGTTGGCCAGGGAGACACTGGTCTGTCAACTAATGCTTATCTACTATTGTATCTGGGTCACTGAAGTGCATCAGGCAACAGTTGGCTTTGATGTTGGTGATCTCTTGATGTACTGTGATACCATTACATTGTTATACAGCTAAACAGATGTAGACTTGTGTCTGGGGCTCTCTCACAGAACCAGGGCCTGAGCCCATTGTTGGCACATCACAACTTGACCACTACAGCCCCAGTGCCAACAGGCTTTGGCCTCATGTCTACACAGATGTGGGGTGGAAGGGGTTAATTTAAATTAGCATGTTTCATTATCTGCAAAGAACAACATACAATCCCATAGTGCTTCAGTGTAGCAACTCACAGTGCACCTAGCAGTACTGTGGTACACCTAGCACTACCAGGTGCACGCACTACCATGGTGCACCTGGCACTGCATTGGTACAACTTGCATTGCCACAGAATAACTGCCTACAGTGCAGCCATGCCAGCTAGCACTACCAAAGGTGCTGTCATTATGCACCAGCACTGCTGTTGTTCACCTGGCTCTGTCATAGTGCCACAATGCCATAGACAATGCCATAGCGCCATAGACACAGCAATAGTGCCATAAACACTGGCATAGTGCATCAAAAACTGCCACAGTGTCATAGACACTGTCACAGTGCCATATACACTGCCACAGTGCTGTAAACACTGTCACAGTGCCATAGATACTGCCACAGTGCCATAGACATTGCCACAGTGCCATAGACACTGCCACAGTGCTGTAAACACTGCCACAGTGCCACAGACACTGCCACAGTGCTGTAAACACTGTCACAGTGCCATAGACACTGCCACAGTGCTGTAAACACTGTCACAGTGCCATAGACACTGCCACAGTGCTGTAAACACTGTCACAGTGCCATATATACTGCCACAGTGCCATAGACATTGCCACAGTGCCACAGACACTGCCACAGTGCTGTAAACACTGCCACAGTGCCATAGACACTGCCACAGTGCCATAGACACTGCCACAGTGCCATAGACACGGCCACAGTGCCATAGACACTGCCACAGTGCCATAGACACGGCCACAGTGCCATAGACACGGCCACAGTGCCATAGACACTGCCACAGTGCCATAGACACTGCCACAGTGCCATAGACACTGCCACAGTGCCATAGACACGGCCACAGTGCCATAGACACTGCCACAGTGCCATAGACACGGCCACAGTGCCATAGACACTGCCACAGACACAGTGTATAATGGCATTAGCACAGTGCTATAGACACTGCCACAGTGCACCTGGCACTAGCCTAAGTGTTATCTGCCACACTTATGACTCCTGCTAACTTTTTTTTATTTATCCCAATCCATAATATCTTATCTTATCAGCCAACCACAGCAGATTAAATCACCTGCTGCCACCTTATCTCACCCACCAGCTCAGTGACCAGCACACCCAGATAACACACACTCACTTGCATTTGTGACAATTCACATTTGCACAACAACAGCTCCATTGTGTGGGTGGCTGCCTCTTGGAATGGGCCACCTCTACCCACTGTGTCCTCAGTTTATCACCAAAGGAAAACTGATTAAGGCTATATTTCATCCCTATTTATACCTGTGGTTTCTTCTGCTGTGCCACTGCCAGGGGACTGGGTGGTCTTTAAACCACAGCAGCACCCATGCCTCATAGGCCCCACAGGTGTGGGAGTGGGAGGCATTCTGGGAAATCATCTCTGATGAGACTCCCGAGGAGAGGTTGCTATTATAGACGAAGTGACAACTGCAGAACATGTAGATGATCACACGGACTTACACACTCGTGGGAGGCGTACACGCACACGGGGACTCATCGACTCAGTCATATAGTCATAGTACTTCATACATCCTCTTGTAGAACACAGTGGCAGTATCAACAAGGTTTGACGATCACCTCAAACCTTGCTCGATGTGATTCTTCCTATATTAAACCATTTCACTCATTACATGGCAATAGACAGTGGTGGATAGTTAGATACTGAATATTTGTTGCACATTAACTGCTAAATGGCTGAATGCTTCCCAGAGAAGCTCAGATAGTGTTCGTTTTGGCCAGGTCTGCTAGGGAGGATAGAATGAAGCACTACGAAACGTCCCAAAGACTTGACAGGGAGCCTGCCTTTACCTTACACAGGTAAGTACCAGTGCTCACTTGCTCTGGGTTACAGATTTCACCCCCTCCGCAAGTGAAGTAACCTGCATCCTCCCAGGGGTTTCTTATACATTCGAGAAACGTTCTTCCGAATTGATTAGACATATATTACGTTGATGTTGCAAATGTAATTACTTTATTCCAGCTGTTGCAATTACGACTTAAAGAACTATTGATTGCACTGCTGGGTCAAAGTATGCCATCATCGGTATAACACGGAGAACATCTGGACTGAGGCATCCACGCAGCTAAGTGTCTATTCCTGGAGGTGATGCAGTGTGTGTTCACACCAGCAGACAGACTACACATTTCCTGGCATCCATCCAAACTCTCCTAGAACTAGATATGACAAACACCCTGCAATTACACCATGCCTCTGATGTATAATTATCACAATTAATTGGATTCTGTCGACGATGTTGTCAGCATATGTAGAAATGTGAAGCTGGTGCAACAGATACGTCACCTATATTTAACCACTGCGGTTTCAGTATCGCCGTGGAAACGCGATCGAACCTGCTTGAGATTAATTAAATCAGTTGCTCATAAATCAGCATTTATTTATACGCAGCTTCTAACAGTAGATGAGACACGCTGTCAGTGGCAATACCACCACTCAATTTGGTTAAAGAGCCTTAAACAGTGTTTGCAAATTAAAAGCGGCACCAGTAAAATATTAAAGTTGGAAACATGGATTAATGTGTTCCACAGCTGGCGTTGTAACTGGCATTTATTACACAGTCTTTTGTCTCAACCTGAACCTGCAATTACCCAGGTACCTTTGCAGTTCTGTTCCCACAGTTTCAGCCACAGGTGGGGCAAAGGCCGAGCGCACACCTGACTCCACACACACATAGTGCCAATGACCGCCCAATGGCTACAATATCCCTTTAAATCCACATACTTGAAAATCTCATAGTTTTGTTGTAAAAGAGTGTACTGATAGTACATGGAGGGTTCTTTCGGTCAGCCCAGAGATAGTGCAGCCAATCAGACTACCTCCATCTGATAAGTCTGTTGTACTAACATTATGATACGAACACCAGATGACAACTCTTATTAAAAAGTACAATGAAAGTTGAAGTTTTAACTTCCACATTGAAATAGCTGTGTAAACATCAGGGGTAGAAATAACTCCAAAATGGCTGGTAGTCAGCAGGACTGCCTACTGTATTTGGGAAATCTGGTAGTCCTCAGACATATCATTTAAGCAAAATGTGTGAAGCCAGTCAGATCCCAGTACTTTGGCAGTCAGGTACCACTCCAGTATCCCAGACATCTACAAGGAGCTCCCTGACAAATGACTCTCTGTTTGAGTGCTCTCTGTCATAACATTCAGGACAGCATTTTTCTGGTGGTTCAGCATCATGATGGCAATACAAATGCCACAAGAACTGAAGACACCCGGAGGGGGGGTGTGACAGAGAGGAGTTGTTCACCTATCTGAGCACCCCGGAGACTCCCTGAGGAATGCGCACACACACACACAAACACACGCACTGAAACTACTTTTTATTCATTCAGCGCGCCACAAGATACAAAATGGGAGACTGCCTGCTTAGTGCCAGATGCTTCTGTTGTGGCTGCTGCGCTGCATTAGCTACATAGACCACTAGTTCCTGCGTCTCACCGCAGGTTACGTATTCACTGTGTGCCATCTTCTGCTGCCTTGTATTTATAACAGACACCTGCCTCAAGGCCGCCATGGCTTAGGTGTTCCACGTAAATGTCAGCAAGGGCATGTTTTTATCTGTCAATACGCTGTAAATTTGGGGGGCAGAGAGACTGCATCTCCCACAAGGTGCTGGGGTCAACTCGCCTCTTTCCCTGTTCATTCAGTTTCTAATTCACTGGCATACAACTTACCCAACATTTTGGGGCTTTTTTGCATCATATTTCCAAAAGACGAAGACAGTTCTTTAGGGTCATTTACCTACATGTTTGCCGATGGCGGTGTGATTTCTACTTTACTGTTGCCGTAATTAGCATGACAGTATAGCTTTATGCAGAGACCCGTCCACCCATCATTTGGATGGGTAAAAACGAATATGGACGGGTAGAAATATGGGTGGACGGGTAACAAAATTAAGGAGCAAAAAGTCTTCCAAAACCATAGATATTGTTAGTTATGCCTGGAAAGTGAGTGTAAAATGGTGTCTCATGTGTGTTTGTAGACCATTTCAGGTCATCAGGCACATTTGAAAGTTTCTAAACTGACTTAACAGTGAGTTAACATCCATGTGTGCACCAAAACATGTGTGACTGGCAATAATTTTATGCATAAACCCCTGCATGGCAGTAACTAAATGGTCAGCTCGAATGAGTGCAAGACACAAAACAGTAAAACCATTGTCACTTCTGCAATGATTTATTGCTCCAATGGCTGGATGGATGGGTAATTGGATATACAGAATCATCTCAACATGTTGACATCCATTACAGACATTAAAGGTGAGAGGGTTTCAACTTGCATTGACAGTTTAAACATTGGACTGATACTGTTGTTTTACTGCTATAAACATATCAATATTAAAAACAAATCATCTGTGGGAGACATGTGAGAATTGAGGCCAAAAATGCCAAGTAAAAGTATGTTTTATCTGAGATGATCCCTGCGCAAGTATACATTTAGTTTGATGGTAGGTTGATATTGCTGTTTGAGATTTCCCCTGAGTTCCACATTGTGACGTCAACTCACAATCAAGTAAGACAATTAAACCATCAAACACTACAGTGCATCAGACATCAATACATAAACTGTACGTAAAGAAATACAAAACTGGGAAACCCGCCTTTGTAACCCTTTTGTGCTCATTTAATTTCTATCAGTTTACGAAGGTTCAAACCTATGTGGGATCCTTATAGAGCCCTGCCACGTCATTTAGGCAAAAATATTATTTAGGTTTTTACAAAGCGGTTAAACTAGTTTCGACCAGGCCCAACAGAAACTCGGCTAAAATTAGAAACAGCAACTTTGGTACAGATAACTCATTCCAGATATACTATAAAATATTATGAAAAGTAGTTCACCCTTTTGAAGGTCAAGATCAAAGACATTCTTTCAACAATTACAACAAAACTGTATGTTTTTTTTAACTGACCCCACATTTAGCTCTGCCTAATGTCACCCTAATTACATGAGCATCATCAAAAAGCCTAATGTCACCCTAGATACATGATCATCATCAAATAGCCTAATGTCACTCTAGATATATGAACATCATCAAACAGCCTAATGTCACCCTAGATACATCAACATCATCAAACAGCCTAATGTCACCCTAGATACATCAACATCATCAAACAGCCTAATGTCACCCTAGATACATCAACATCATCAAACCTGATTTGCAGTGGGCTAAATGAGCTTCACACACCACACATTCCCAACACAGGTACGGTTTCGCAATGGCCTAGTGGAAAGCGATCGTTACTTCGCCCATTTTGAGACGTGCCTTTGTGAGGTTTGAGAGTATTGGCAACAGTGCAATCAATATGGCCGTAAAGTATATTATACAGTGGGGAAGTGCAGGTTTCGTGTCCTGTTCCTGCTATATATGACGCACCGTTTCTGCCTTGCTGCATCAACAATAAGATTTCCCATGTGAGCCGAATTTACAAGCATCATAACTACGCCAGAGTCGGTGATGAAGCCATACAACTGCTACTTCAGTGTCGGGCAAATTACACCGGATCACGCCAGACTCCAAATGACAGACCATTTTAACTAGTCTGAGGCGGACCAACCATACATGTGCAGGGTGGCAACAGTTCACACCTGAACACTTGTTTTGGTGATACAGAGCATTGAGTGGCGTGGATAAGGAGGGCAACACTTCAATCTTACAATGACATCACAGTCATGCGTGCACGCCAGTTTCTTGCAAAGCTACGGATGGATGCATCGATCCTCCAAATTAATTCAACCTTGGGGAGTGGTAACATACTTTATTGCCTACCAGGGAGGGGTACTAGTTTCAAATCACACCCCATTCTATCAATGTTTTCAATACAATGACTCCAAAAATATTTTGTATGATTAAAACAGGTAACACAGTCACCGGAATGTCCTTTGTTGTTTCTTAAAATGATGTCTCGAACACAAGGAATATTAATAATTATTCCACAGTGTGAAAGCAGATGTCAATTTTAAAGTAACAACATGTAATCTGGTTCCTCTTTTTCCCTTTACTTAGTTTAATACAGGGTTACATATAAATGTGTGCCTTCCTAGTGTAAGAACTACAGTTGGCTACATTTAACATACTGAGCTCTGCAATGCAGACATTATCCTGCAAGTACCAAGAACTTGGCATTTCATTTTTATTTAATCATCAAGATGAATGCGCCGACTGACGCAGAAGCACACATGCTTTCTGAATTACTTCCAATTCCTCTGCTTGATGCATTATTTTGCGTATGCATAAACTCGATGAGCTAACGCAAAGCCGTCTCACCGACAGAGTTAACCATTTACAAACGGGCACTGGTGATTGAGTTCATGTTTGCATACGTGTCTCTATCGACCTCAAAACGCCTTAGTGCGTTCTGAACATGAAAGACATCTGTTAGTGTAGGACATCAGAAGATGTGTCATAGACAACATGTCCTTGTCATGTCCTTAGCTCCTAGAACACACATCTTTCCAGGAACTGCCAGGACCAAGGCAGTGGTTAGCGCCTGGATGTAACTATGACATCTGACCAGTGAATTACTTGAGTGAAATTACCACATACTGCTCCACTGCAAATAGCCAGGAGCAGGTTACAGTTGACACCAAATGTCACTGTCCTCTTTGTCCGAGGTGTCATTTGCATTGATACTGGTCGTTATTTTGTTTTCCTTTCTCTGCCAATGGACTGGACTGTTTGACATACGCTTAAAAATCACCTAAACACACATGATTTAATTCGTACATGTGTGTGTGTCTTAATACCCGTAAAACAAGTCTGATTGAGAAATGATCAAAAATAAAAACTACTCAATAAGGTAATGTACCAATAAGACTTCTAGATACCTTGCAGAACCCAATCTCAAAAAGAGCAACAAGTCAGCGTCATTATATTTTAGTCATTAATTGGGTACTACAAGAATCATCTTCTCAGTGAGGCACTGTCAATGATTTATGGAAATCACGGACTTATAGGCATATTAAGTCTGTGGGGAAATGAAATTTTTAATAAATATTTTCCGTGGCTATAGTTTCACATGGGAAACTCACTCAAAATATTGGCCATAGCTACAGAAATATATATTTAGCCAAGTATTTTCTTAAGAAAGATAATCTCAGCTAACTATTTCACAGGTGCAGAAGATAAAGACGTAGAAATACCCTAAGGCATTAAAGCCAAAACGAAATTTTTATCATAAGTTAAAAAAGAACTTAATGCACTTTTGTTACATGACTTGTACTTGAAACTTTTAAAAGTGAAAAAGCTAAATAAAATAAGAAATAAAATATGTTCTATTTTTTATGTTTTATTTGACAGCAAACAAACGGAAACATAAAGATTGCTCTGGAAGGCATTTAGAAGCCGAACAAATATATTGGCTTGTGAAATAATCTGCAATGCAACATTAACTTTGCTGGAATTGAATAACACTGGAAGTGTTTCAGATTTCGCATTTACATGTCATTGTAAATGAGCAAATCTGGTCTATTAAGAGCAATGAGCTCATATGAATGTCAGCGAAACAGTCACCTATATACATTCTAATTAGAACTTTCCATTTCCTCCACCAGTTTTATGCGTGAGTTGTCGGTCACATGACCCTGCAGTCACATGATGTTTCCATCAATCATGACCATTCAGATTCAGACACCATGTAAAAGACACATTAAGCAAAACTTGCAAAATTATAAATGAATATACACCCTGTATGTACATTCTACCAACTGGTTATGAATTAAATAAACGTGTCTGGTATCCATCTATCTACGGAATTTTTTCGAACCGCAACATGAATCATGACATTGGCATGACCAGTTCATCATTGCTGACGCAAGATGACGCCATCTAGCCTACGCCATCTAGCCTACATAATCACACCAAGTCACGGACAATGCATATTGCTTATGGAGCAATTGCATTTATCGTAACCCCGGGGGACTGAAAAATGGCTCTTGTGGGTGATTTAATATAGCTTTTTTACTTTCGCTGGTTCAGACAGCATGAAATATGCTGTGGGCAGCCATAGAAGCTTCCACCGTCCATTTGGTCAACACAATGAGAACCAACAGGCATTTGTTACGTTGACAGTACATCATAAACTGTTTTATCGCATATATATGCTTGTATCTAGTGTCTGAACTATAATGAAAGAATATTGTTATATAGGAAATATTTACCTCTCGTGAAACTTGTTTGCTTTTTTCTTGGTTTTATAATTATAGTCTCCAATATGATTAACCAAGAACCCGCAATGTTCACTAAATTCAACATTGTCTCAGCACAGTAACAGCATTTTAATTATCTAAAACTATATAAATATATTTTATTATAATATTTAAATATATAAATATATTTTATTATAATATACAATTATATATATAATATTATATATAATATTATATAATATATGTATATATACATATATGTGTATATATACATATATGTGTATGTATATATATACACCTGTATATATATATATATATATATATATATATACATATACATATACATATACATATACATATACATATACATATACATATACATATACATATTCATATACATATATACACACCACCACAGTTGAGATAAACACAGAGAAGCCTGGAAAATGCAATGACTGCATCAGCAAAAGCAGTCTACTGTGATTGACCTGGACAGTTCTGGTTTCTACAATCAGTTCAGGTTGCATAATGTAGCCAGTAGTAGCTCTGGCCCCTGCAGGAAGAGGAACACTACTAGTATCTATTAGTGCCTCTGGCCTTCTGGAAAGGTGAAGATAACAGTTTCTGATGACTCTAAGGAGCCACAGTGCTTCTTTGATCCCTGGCATCACTGGCATGTCTGCTAGTGCCTGGCAGCCAGGAAGCACCCAGGTCTATGGCTTTCCTAACAGGTTTACACCAACTTGTCCCAGCCTTCCTGGTGTTTATCACAAACCATTGAGCTGGAGTGCTGTGGTTGAGTGGTTGAAGAGTGCTTAGCTGTCATTAGAAGGAACCAGGGTTTGAACCCTGGTGGCAGCCAGATGCTGGTTCAGTACTTTTTCAGCCACTGTGTAGGGAATTTCTCAGGAGAGACACCCTAGGTCATTGGTCCTTTCTATTTTGTGACATTGGTCCCTTATATATATATATATATATATATATATATATATATATAATATACATATATATATATATATATATATATATATATATATATATATATATATATATCTGGTGTATTTGTCAGTTCTATCTGGTGTCATTTATCCCATCTATATAGTGTCATTGGTCCCTTCTATATAATGTTATTCGTCCCTTGTATCTGGTGTAATTGGTCCCTTTTATCTGGTGTAATTGATCCCTTGTATTTGGTATCATTGGTCCATTCTATCTGGTGTAATTGGTCCATTCTATCTGGTGTAATTGGTCCCTTCTATTTGGTGTCATTGGTCCCTTCTATATAATGTCAATGGTCCCTTATATCTGGTGTAATTGGTCCCTTCTGTCTGGAGTCTGGGGTTTGGTTCTCTAATCTCTCACTGGCATAAATGTACAAAAATGGACCATATCTATTACTCGATGAAGCAAAGGATCTACAACTCCTCATATTTATCAGGTGTCACGTGAACAGACACTGTTTCTTTGGTCTCTGTTCTGTTCTGTTCTATACTAATTTCACACTGGCACACAATGTTTAGTATCAACAGTATCAAACTAATTATCAATAGTAGTTTACGGTAAGTTATACCAGTCATGAAAATCATACACTGGCAAAACATTCCAGATGGAAGCGATAACAATTCTCTCCTTTGACAGATCAATGTTATTAAGATGAGTGATTACAATTCTACACAACACCGGTGTAACGGAAGCGATAAAAAATCATAACTTGTTGGGAGACTGTAACTAAAACTATGACGAATATGTTTAAGACACTGCGTACATACTGTGTATTTGATTCAGACGCCCACGATTTGGAGACAGATGTGTTTCTCACACACGCTGCTTGTCGCCATGTCTATTCTGCCACCAGGCGAACAAGTAGTCCTCCTACACGGGAGGCCCAACTGGACTGCTGCAGTAACATCGCAACATATCTGAAAGTAAAGAGAAAGCTTTTAAAAACCGACAGTTAATAAATCCATACAGATGCCATCACACAATAACAAGATGGCAGATGGATAAGAAAATTAATGATCTGTGCCCGAATACATCAGATGTGCAACTTGCATATTTACGAAATATACATATGCTCAATTTTTTATCAGATCATGTCTTACTATATGTATCCTCTAGTTTATCTTCTTGCCATAAAGATATAAAACTCTTCCATCTCCTGCCCTCTCTCAGTTTATGAACATTCATTAATTTAGAAATTTGAGTTTAATATCTTTAAAATATTGTTCAGTGTTTTTCCTTGACAATTTGTGAAGTTCTTGTAACAAATATATGAATTTCATGACTTCATTATTTACCCATAACTTTGTATATTACTATACACACATAATAAAAGAGTTTAAGTATGTTTTTCAATGGTTATAACATACACATCCGTTGTTCAAAATCAAACATAAATTTATCTAATAACGTGATAATTAATTATAGTTTAGTTCACTAGGTGGCGACACTGTTGTCTACAATTCACTTGCGCATGAACAGTGGGCTAGATCTACCATTAGATACCATTGCAACATTTATCTCCCAGGAAGGCGGTGTTGTTAGCATTTTAATAGTTTTCTACAATTCTACAATAAAATTTAAAGTAAAAAGGCACACATCAAATGTTTATCTAGTTTATATTCAATAACACTTTTACGTATCTCAGCTAACGATAATCAGTTCATCTTAAGCAGACGGTGAGTCGTTTATTCTACCGATGAAGCTGCCCGATATAAGTCATTACCGACCTACCGCCAAGCTTCTGAACAAACATCCTATCTCTCGGCATCAAAACGCCCGAAGCACTTAGCAGACACAAAAGGATATCTTCATATCTGACCTCCATACTTGATGATATACTTGAAGATGGACCCAGGACGCGAGGTCAACAGGGGTGGTTACCCCATAAACTTGAACCTATCATTACACCAACGATCTGTCAAACGCAACGGAAGCTATGCACTTGAAACTTGGAGACAACCTGCCGAAGTGACATCGCACTCCGTAGTGACAAAAACGCACAGACTGACTTGACTGACTGTCGGTTCGTTTCACAGGAATTCAATGACTAAAACCTCCAGCCAGATATATGCATAAACATGGAATTAGTCTGTGTTAAAAGGTGGCTTAGAGCCAATGATATGAAGATGACGTGTGTGTGTTTCCCCACCAAACAATTGTTGTAGTTTTATGGTTGAATAACTTAGCTATTAATTTAGACATCACCTTCAAGTGCAGCACAGCAATTAATTACAGTGTAGGGGTTTATGGACCCACCCAAACATTTATCTTCAAAGGCAAACTTAAATGCCTGTGAGAGTGCTGTGAAGGTCACAGAGAGTTGGAGGGGTAAGAGGGAAGGGGGGAGGGGAAGGGGTGCTATTTCAAGACTGCCTTGGAAAAGATAGTGTTGTCTCACTTGTCTGCTGTATTTATGACACCTATAAAGAGAGCAACCACTTTACTTCAATTAAATGTTTAAATCTGAATAATAAAAAACCCATCAAACACGTGATTTCTCAAATTTACAGTGGTGAATCTATACTACAGAATTTTTTAACCAGTTTTTAAAATGAACAGATTTTTTCTTCGAAATCGCACACTGGCCACATCAGTAAAACCAAAATGATAAGATGACTAGTCTTATACATTAACATGTCTTGCTGTGAACACATCCCACACATTAGCAGAACGCACTGGTACAATCTGACTATAGGGAAATGATTAATGATGCATGTACACAACTGACTGGCAAAACCACACTTTGTCTACTTACACAGGGAAAACGACCTCACAAAGTACTTGAACACTGAATAGTAGAGCTTAAATTACTTATTTAGTGCTTCGTCACAACTGGTAATTCCATCAAAAAAACCTCAGACAAAACCACTAAAACGACACTGAACAAGTGAACGTCATCCCAAAGTTTACCATAATCACCCACGTAAAACTGCATTAATTTCACGTCAGTCCATACAGTATCACATCACAATCGCCAGTGAGAGTGCACCCCGTGCCGACCAAAAAAAGGAACACGTTTTAAACACCTACCATAAATAACAGCTATCGAATCTCATCAGACCTTTGGTCTCCAGTAAATCTGACACCTGGCAAAATTATAGGTTATGGAAGGGGTCGGCATTATGTTCGATGCAAACAACGTGACCCTCGCGTTGAGCTGTGTGCCCCTGCAAAGACTGTAATTACTGGGCAATTTATCGTAGGTGACAGCGGAAGTCACAGTGGTGGGCGTCTTCGGCATTGATGTTTGGCCACACGCACATGGCTGCACATACTGAGTCACGCGTGGCCGCACACACAGCTTCACGCGTGGCCGCACACGTGGCCATGTGACACTCATCGAGGGGGAACAGCAAAATATACCCCGTTACGAGCTGTCATAGAATTGTGAGGTTGAAAACAGTAATTCACCACCACTACCTATTCACTTGCCCTCGCTCTGTAATAGACACTGGTTACCACATTTGGGTAAGAAATGGAGCTTGTGCATATGATTATTCATGCATTCACTTTACAAAACCATCAGCATTGCCAGTGCAGTGATCCTGTTACTTTAGTGGGCCATCACTACAATTGCTGCATGTGGAATAAAATAGCGTAAATACCCACAACCTAGCTAATGCCAGGATGTAGGCACAATGGTCGAGCTGTCGTTCGTCATGATGCTGTTTGGGTGGTAGTTCAACCATTGTGATGAATCTTGGACAATTTTGTTCACTCTACATCACCAGCATCTTTTGGAAGAGACAATATTTCAGTTGCTGGACCCATCTGTGTGGTGGCTGCACTAAGGGCAATCAACAATTCGATGTGGTGAATTGGATAAATCTGCCATCGACTCACTGAGCTGGGATGTCATTCTCTCAATTTCCGACCACAAAACAGTCAACAAATCATGAACTTAAATAAGTTAACATGAAGTTGATGTCTGCTTGCTCACACAGACCTCTCTCTTCCAGTCAGTGTAAAACTGTTCTTCTGAGGTCGGCCATGATGGCCCTGAGTGAGTGGTCAAATAAATGTAAGACAGATGTTGTTGGCCTGTAGCGTTCAACACATCAAATGGTCATCACCCGTTTTGACTTTTGACCAACTTGGAACACATCATCTGACTTTCTATTAAGATGGCAGCTAAAGCAATGAAATAGTGGTATGCTTACAATAATCTAGTAAATGTATTTGTAGGCAACCTTCTTACCAACCTACTGCTATCAGTACTGGGCTAGGTTTGTTTATGTAAACTCAATTATATAAATTATACGCAGCACATTGTCAAATGCTACAGCATGTTTGTCAATGCTAAAACCGATCATTTGTCTTGTGTGGCCACACCCACAACAGATCATGTCTTGTGTGGCCACACCCACAACAGATCATGTCTTGTGTGGCCACACCCACAACAGATCATGTCTTGTGTGGCCACACCCACAACAGATCATGTCTTGTGAGACCACACCCACAACAGATCATGTCTTGTGAGACCACACCCACAACAGATCATGTCTTGTGTGGCCACACCCACAACAGATCATGTCTTGTGAGACCACACCCACAACAGATCATGTCTTGTGAGACCACACCCACAACAGATCATGTCTTGTGTGGCCACACACACACAACAGATCATGTCTTGTAAGACAACACCCACAACAGATCATGTCTTGTGAGACCACACCCACAACAGATCATGTCTTGTGTGGCCACACCCACAACAGATCATGTCTTGTGTGGCCACACCCACAACAGATCATGTCTTGTGAGACCACACCCACAACAGATCATGTCTTGTGAGACCACACCCACAACAGATCATGTCTTGTGAGACCACACCCACAACAGATCATGTCTTGTGAGACCACACCCACAACAGATCATGTCTTGTGAGACCACACCCACAACAGATCATGTCTTGTGAGACCACACCCACAACAGATCATGTCTTGTGAGGCCACACCCACAACAGATCATGTCTTGTGAGACCACACCCACAACAGATCATGTCTTGTGAGGCCACACCCACAACAGATCATGTCTTGTGAGACCACACCCACAACAGATCATGTCTTGTGTGGCCACACCCACAACATATCATGTCTTGTGTGGCCACACCCACAACATATCATGTCTTGTGTGGCCACACCCACAACAGATCATGTCTTGTGTGGCCACACCCACAACAGATCATGTCTTGTGAGACCACACCCACAACAGATCATGTCTTGTGAGACCACACCCACAACATATCATGTCTTGTGTGGCCACACCCACACCATATCATGTCTTGTGTGGCCACACCCACAACATATCATGTCTTGTGTGGCCACACCCACAACAGATCATGTCTTGTGTGGCCACACCCACAACAGATCATGTCTTGTGAGACCACACCCACAACAGATCATGTCTTGTGAGACCACACCCACAACAGATCATGTCTTGTGAGACCACACCCACAACAGATCATGTCTTGTGAGACCACACCCACAACAGATCATGTCTTGTGAGACCACACCCACAACAGATCATGTCTTGTAAGGCCACACCCACAACAGATCATGTCTTGTGAGACCACACCCACAACAGATCATGTCTTGTGAGACCACACCCACAACAGATCATGTCTTGTGAGGCCACACCCACAACAGATCATGTCTTGTGAGACCACACCCACAACAGATCATGTCTTGTGTGGCCACACCCACAACATATCATGTCTTGTGTGGCCACACCCACACCATATCATGTCTTGTGTGGCCACACCCACAACATATCATGTCTTGTGTGGCCACACCCACAACATATCATGTCTTGTGTGGCCACACCCACAACATATCATGTCTTGTGTGGCCACACCCACAACATATCATGTCTTGTGTGGCCACACCCACAACAGATCATGTCTTGTGAGGCCACACCCACAACATATCATGTCTTGTGAGGCCACACCCACAACAGATCACAAAGCAATTTTAAACAGCTCATTGAATAAATTTGACTTAGTGAACTTCATCAACAATCCAGTCCTAATGCAAATACGTTCATTACTGCTGATCTAATCCTTATCAAAATGATTCCAGACAGATCAATCTGAAACCTGAGACCCAAGGTCAAGTAGTTTGTGGCATGCAGACTTCCAACCTCAACAAGCAGCCGTCTGTTTTTGCTCACAAATAACACTTGTTACCTTTTTTTAACAAGGTTTATGATTCCATAAATTATATTCCAATTCATATGTTAACAAGTTTAACGTGTTGCGTGGCAGCTAATCATATCATAGCACTGACACAGGCAGATGAGGTCATCTGTTCCATAGATGTCAGTATCACTGTAACAGAATTCAAACGAGAACCCGGGCTACCATTTAAGACTCGTGGCAAGTTTGTTCATTCTACATTGCTCTAGTTCATTCAGCTGTATAAATGAATATCTGGCTGTAGACAGTGGTGGGTATTTTTATGTAATATAGTTGTTAAATATGCAGGGACTGAGTGTCAAGAGATCTGGAGGAAAGGAGGGAGGGAGGGTGGGATGGAGGGAAGGAGGAACAGAGGGAGGAAGGGAGGGAGGGTAGAATGTAGGGAAGGAGGGGAAGGAAGGGAGGGAGAGAGGAAGGGAGTGTCAAGAGATTTCAAAAGGGCAATTCTGCAGAGTGAGGTAGGCGGCCAGAGCATAGCGATAGACAGCAGCGACTGTTTACTAAGGCACAAACAGATTAAGCGACGTAACCTACACAAGACATCACCAGGAAGATCAAGCGATGTAACCCCGATGCCACAAGGGATCACCGGGAAGAAAGCCCTAGAAATACAGCTACCTCATAGACACTGACAGCTACTTGAGCTTCATTCTGCCAGCAAATGTGTGCGGAATGCGACCTTCAAGCAGGAATCTATGTGGGTCAATGTTGCAGTCGGACTGCATGCCAATTAACATGGAATTACCTAGTACTCTGCACCGAATCAACCAAGGTTGGCTCCTAGCCCCACAGGCTACTACTGCACTTGGATGGGAGACTCAATGCTCCCTCCAACGGACACCCACAAGCAACCCAGAAACCTACATAGAAACATGGTTATCATGATGACATAATTGTCTGCACACTGTATATTTTTTGGGTAGAAATACATATTTCTGACGTGAACTCCTGTGCAAATATATACAATGTTTGTTGTTAGTTAGCCTGCATTCAGCATTCCTAGAACTGTATTTTGACCGAGTGTTGACATCTACGGTGCTACTAGATTCATACATCAAAGAAAATCTACGAGCACTGTGTTTCTTTTCAAAAACAACCTCAAAAATTAGATGAATAAAATCTGTATGATAATGACACCTGGCAAGTCTAGACTTAAAACCAATCTACAGCAAAATGATTTACACATCTATAGGTAAACAATCAAGATATTCTGCAGTGATCAAATTTCAAATCATTGCACTATCTGTGTGATGCAGTCCTGTACGGTGGGTGACATGTCGATGTCACTTGTTGGACTTGTTAAGTCTTGTTTCCTGATGAACAATTCATCATAACCCAGTGACCACCCACACTGGACAGGGATGATATCAGAGTGACCTCTACCTACTTAGAGGTGTGTGTTTACTTCCTGTCCAGTTGATGTCCAGCTGTTTATTCACTGGTCAAGTGACTATCTGGGTAAACCCAAACGACTCCTATGATGCAAATAATTCAAGTCCACTAGACAAACACAGACAAACACAGACAGACAGACAGACAGACAGACAGACAGACAGACAGACAGACAGACAGACAGACAGACAGACAGACAGACAGACAGACAGACAGACAGACAGACAGACAGACAGACAGACAGACATACAGACAGACAGACAGACAGACAGACAGACAGACAGACAGACAGACAGACAGACAGACAGACCACTCACACAGACAGACAGACAGACAGACAGACAGACAGACAGACAGACAGACAGACAGACAGACAGACAGACAGACAGACAGACAGACAGACAGACAGACAGACAGACAGACAGACAGACAGACAGACAGACAGACAGACAGACAGACAGACAGACAGACAGACAGACAGACAGACAGACAGACAGACAGACAGACAGACAGACAGACAGACAGACAGACAGACAGACAGACAGACAGACAGACAGACAGACAGACAGACAGACAGACAGACAGACCACTCACACAGACCACTCACACAGACCACTCACACAGACAGACAGACAGACCACTCACACAGACAGACAGACAGACAGACATACAGACAGACAGACAGACAGACAGACAGACAGACAGACAGACAGACAGACAGAGACAGACAGACAGACAGACAGAGAGACAGACAGACAGACAGCAGACGGATGGACAGCAGACAAACAGACTGGCGGGCAGGCAGACAGACAGACAGACTGGCGGGCAGGCAGACAGACTGGCGGGCAGGCAGACACGTGCAGACAGAGACACATCAGCCAAAAAATTCCGTTGAACACAGTTTCAATGGACATGAATGTGGCATCAATGAAGACGTGTGATTTACGCACATCTCCAGCTAATGTGTGTGACCTTTCACATCTGTCAGCCTGGCAACAGAAACTAACGGCAACAGAAACGAACCGGTGCCACGGTGGCTCGACAGATTGGTTTTCTGCAAAAATGCTCAGCTGCATGTGAAACGACACTGCTGTTGGCTGCGTGGTTTCTGTAATTCTACAGAGTCCTCGGGAGATATTGACAACCAGCAAGGCTTCAACATTTACCTACTCATAGAAACCTAGACATTAATGATAATAATAATTGTAAAACTTCTATAGCACCTATCTCCTTAAAAAGTTCAAGCTCAGAGGCACAACAAACAAAATCATTTGGTTAGTGATACACAGGGACAGGCAAAATTTGCCATTGGAGCATGGAACTGCTGACAATTTATGGTGGAAAAGCAATTTCTAACAAACATGTTTTCTGTTTTCTACCCCAAAAAATCAAAGCATACAAAAGGTGATCACTGTCTGCTTAAACGCACACTCACTCACTCACTCACTCACTCACTCACTCACTCACTCACTCACTCACTCACTCACTCACTCACTCACTCACTCACTCACTCAGTCACACACACTCACACACACTCACACACACTCACTTACACACACTCACTCATACATACACCACTCACACACACTCACGCACGCACACACGCACGCACGCACACACACACGCACGAACACAGACGGAAACAAGAAGTCACATGATAACAGAATGTTGCCAAGCAACACAGAATCAATTGCGAACATCTAGCATGACATAAACATGTTTGTGCCAATGATAATGGAAGCAGAGCCTGACAGGAATAGAACCTTTCTACTGCCACTCATGTTGATATGTCCAAAAATAACATCAATGGATCTACTATTTATGAGGGTTTCAAATTCCTTCAAAATATGTCTTTCATTTATAAATACTGACAAATTGTTGTGTAGTATTTCATTCAATTCCATCAGCCACCATACCATGGTGATGAGAAATTAAACTAAAGTTTGATACTGGGATCTGTAACAATAATTAATGGGAGGCGTCATGCCGAAACAAATTGTGTTTCTCACCTTGAAACATGAAGACCTTTCTCTCAGTGCTATATTAAGCAATTTGTTTGGATTGAGTGTTGTAATTACTTAGTGGTACGGGGTAATTACAGTTCTGAGGGTTCCGCAGTGTGAAATAAATACAAATCAATTACTAAATCTCCACTAAGCATCTAACTACAGTAGTTGTATTCATCTAGACGTGACATATAAATCTTCACCCTAGACATTTGGTAATGTTTATAACCAAGTCAATTTTTGCAAGAATGGCACTTCTAAAAACCGAGAATGGCTGAACCATGGAATTGCCTCCCGGAATCCATGACCCTTGTCAAACCACTCAACTTGTGCAGTTAAACACCAGCCTGGATGAAGCCAGATTATGACAAGATCTTAATGCAGCTTTGATAACTGGAAGCAAGCAATGTCATGATGAAGCCACTCACTAAGGATCTTGTAGGAATGTTGTGGTCAGAAACACCATAAACATCAGGTTAAGCTAAATGGACATTAGACCCACATGTAGAGTTGGGTAAGGTGAGCATGATATTTACATCCTGTGCCTAGTCACTTCTGATAATGATTTAACAAGACGAGACGTTCCACCAGCATTAAACCCACATGGCTATAGCATAACGATGCAACTCACTAGCAAGACTGAATTACTTGTGATCACCACCCCAAGTTCGCCTAGCTTAGGCACAACCTCACTAATGTTATCATCAGTGACGGCATCCTCAAGACAACCACCGTCACTCGCAACCTGGGAGTTTTGTTTGACAGTGCATACTGACAATATGAAATCCCAAGTGCCAAAGCTGAGCCAGGGAGCTTACTATATGTACCATCTACATAGAATTCATTCAACAAGAGATTGTCTGACACAACCTGCTACTGAACTCTTGGTTCATTCCTTCGTTATATCGCAAGTTGACTATGGAAACAGCCTTCTCCGATTTGACTACGGATAGATCCTTCTCTACGGCTTACCGGACCAGTTATTAGACAAGCGAGAGTACAAATTGCAGCAGCTCAAGTTGTGGTGAAAGCATAGCTTTATGCAGAGACCCGTCTACCCGTCATTTGGACAGGTAAAAACGAATATGGTTGGAGAGGTGGTAAAAAATGAACGAGCAGTCTTCCAAAACCAGAGATATTGTAAGTTAGTTATGCTTTGAAAGTGAGTGTAAATGATGTCACATGTGTGTTTGTACTCCATTTCAGGTCATCAGACACATCTGAAAGTTTGTAAACTGGCTTAACAGTTAACATGTGTCCACCAAAACATGTGTGACTGGCAATAATTTTATCCTGCATAAAGCCCTGTGACACATGCATGTTAATTCACATACACACAGGCTAGCCGACACATTTGTTATGACTTAAGATAAACTACAATCACATGACACTCATTTTCAAAGTATAACTATTGTTATTGACTGATGATATTCTATGATTTTGGAAGACTTCGCTCCTTTTTCACCCACCCACCACCCATCCTGTGGTATTTCTACCCATCCATAATGGGTTTTACCTGTCCAAATGACAGGTGGACGGGTCTGTACATAAAGCCATGCTTCCCAAGTGAAATGTGCTCACTGGTTGTGTAAATTCACTTGACACGAATGAGTCAGTTCAAACCTGAGTCCCACACAATCACTGGCACCACAGAGGTAGATAAAACTGACATTGTAAGAACGGATACAAATCATACAATGCTCTGTGGTTCACGCTTTCATGCAGCATACGGCAGATTGTTATTTTTAATCAGTAGTGGTCACGCATGAGTGACTCCTGATAAAACACCCCCTCCATTGTAGTCTGACGGGCCGTGTAATGCTCATGTATGTTCACTTTCAACAGTTCTAATGAAACCAGCAGACCGTGGACAGTGGCTGACAACTACATGTGTACGCCTTTGTCCACTTCAAACAGTTGTCCTCAGTAATTGAATACTTTCTAAAGCCACAGTTACCTCACAGGTGTAACTGGTGAGGTAGCACCAACATTACTCCTCATGGACATAACACATCTATAAGCATGTGGACATAACATCTCGCAAACACATTTATAACTCTCCATGGTCAAACCACATCTAGATTTAACTGTCAGAACTATTAACCCTCATGAACAAACCCCATCTGAAAATAACTTCTATAGAAACACTCAGCATGGACAACATATATCACACATAAACCCCTCATGGACAAAACCTCAAAAATATTATTTGTCACAAAATAATTAGTTAACCCAATAATTGTTATGCATGTTATACATTTGACTGGGAACAGAAAGGGTTTCTGGAAATGAAACAGCCCACCAGTTAATATTGATTTTTATTGTTTCATATAAACACAACTGTGTACTAACTGTGTGTGCAGTGTACACACAGACACACCTATCAGTGGCCAGTGGACACACTGACCAGAGGGTGGACAAAACAAAACAAAACCTGACCCTCCTGTACAAGTAACTGACACCTCAACAACATATTTGTCATTAGTTCTGGCCAGAGTCCACTACTGGTACTTCTAATGGAGTGGTCAACAGCCACTTCCAGGCACCACAGGGGATGGGATTAATGGTCATATCAAGACAGCTAATTATATGCTAATTGGAAATCTATTAATATGCAGCAATTTCACACTGGTCTGCCATTTCTCCTGGACAGGTAATACACCTGTAGCAGAGATGACACTGAGCCTGAACAAATTACCTACTGATTGTAAACGCCACTAGTATAGCCACTTGGACAAAACATTGTCAAAATAATATAAATCTGTCTTTCTCAAATGAGTGGGTCACATATCCAAACATATTGAACTGTCACCCCCCCCCCGAAAGTTTTATTGTAATCATCTGGGTGCTATTCTAAATATATGAATGTGTGATGGAATTTCACTGGGACTTTTGGCTACACTTGTTTAGTTTGAACACAGGTTTTCACAACTCAAGTCAAGGTAAGCAAATCATTCCCATCTTATTGCAGGACCTTTTATTTAACTTGGGTAACAATCACAACAAATCTGTTTCACATTTTACACAATCAATCATGTCAGCTTCACCTCCTAACTGAAAATAAAGCCAGTGGCATAAGAACCTTTATAACAAACAGAAATAAAAAATACATACATACACACACACACATAGCATGCTAGCATAGTTATGGTTAGATAACTGGCCCCAGTGCGTAAATGATATATTGCTAGGATTAGGTCTAATAAACCAAGGCTTAGATGTAGTTTCAGGTTTCTGGATATTTGTTATTGTACTTATTTGTCATGTATCGATGACGTAACTAGTCTATGATTGCAATAAACATTACCTGGATTTATGGCATTTCGTCATCTTAATGGTAATGATTGACTCAGTGAAAGAATATGCCAAATTATTATTCATCGAAAGTTCAGGCATGTAGCTAATACTAACCATAAGGAACAGGCCTGGGGCCTGGCGCAACTTTCTGACTGTATTGGTCACAGTTTTAATGTTTTTGGTCCTGAAAACATAAAGAACGTTTGGATTATCCTGTAATTATTCCACTTAAATGAAAAAAACAATAAAACTCAGATGCCCTTAAAACATACAGTATAAAAAAGTAATGTTCATATATCCCGAAACATACAAGGTTATAACTATGCACTGCATCAGTGGGTGTATTTGGATATACAATTTTAAAGATATATAAGAACACACATTGTCCAAACAGTCTTTATCATTCAATCATGTTAGAAAACATTCAAATAGTAGACCTGTTCAACTGAATACCATCTCAACTTCTCTGGGTGGCATTCAGCCATGCTGCAACCATGCTGTTAATGAACGAAGACTATTTATACATAAATATCAACCAGATTCAATAGCCAGGTACTCACTGGTATAGCCAAGTGAGATGTGGCAATATAGAGTAAACAAACTTACCCGTGGTTTGACAGGAATCACACAATAGGATTTGTACTTGTTTGTTTAGACTGAGAATACAATGCAATCCACAGTACAACTAATTTAGTGAATGTCCACTTATTTGTAACAGACACACACCCGTCAACGTCATTTTAGGCTAAGATCTCAAACATGACAACAGAGTGTACTTTTCCAGCAATGACGTTCACCCCAGTGAATCGCATATTGTGTTGCCGTGTCGATCTCACAGACAGAGGAGAAATGCATGTTTAGCCCACGGGGACATGCGCTGGTGTAACTGACAACATCCCACTACGTGTGCAGGCATCTCAATGCCACCACTGTCTGGATTGTATTTGTGCTGACAATCCAGCCCACAGTGTCAGGACTGAACCTATGTATCATCCTATCCGGGTTCTGACTCAATGGTGATGATAATCGGGTAGCAATAACTGATGAATCAGGCCTCAAAGCACCTGTGGACTGCCGACTCATGTACAGTGTATTGACTGAGACAGACATGATGTCATGCAGAGTCCCCAGGCATGCTGCCAGCTTCCAGATCACCATGGGCAGACATGTTTCTTTACAAATCTCCTGCCCACTTAGACAACAAATCACACCTGGAGAAATTCAATTAAATCTGCCTCATTCATATTATGATACGAGATAATAAAAAATGTCAGCACAGTTATGTTGTGGCCTGTATACGCTGATATGGCAGACAATGCTCAACTGTCTCCAAATGTGTCATATTGCATGCACAGAGGACCTCTAACTTCACACATTTACACTGAAGTTACAAGCAATCACATTGTGACTGGGGCAGGAGTTACCAGTTGAAGGCTAAAGTACCCTACTACCACTAAGTCTACTGAACTGATAAGAAGACATAATTACTTCCAACAAGATCTAAGATAAAGATAACAAGAACATCTACTATCTGAAATGGTGTGCTAATGAAACAAAATACCAGAGCTAATAGATAGTTGCTGCAGTACCCCCCCCCCCCCAGTGGAACCAAATGTGCACAGATCTTGCTCAATCTTGGACTTCTTCTCTTTAGTAGGTATCTGTTTTAAGTTTTTATACCATCCCTGTGAGGGCGCAGTGTGTTTAATAAGAGCCCCAGCTCAGATGGATTAGCTCTGATAATATGGCATTAATACCTCTACAGGTACAACTCAAACACATAATTTTAACACATAGTTGTATATAATTTAACAATAACAATCTATTGTGTCTTTTTGTCATGCAGTTTTGTATGCTTTTGAATGTGTTCATACTCGTACAATTTATATCCAGCGGGATTTTGTCTTTTACTGTTTCCAATTATCACTAAATTTCTTTAAAAAAATAACAGAATTACAGTGGTTCAAAAACAGTGACACTAGTCTAGACTAGGTTCACAAATAGTAACACTAGTCTAGACAAGGTTCACAAACAGTGACACTAGTCTAGACTGGGTTCACAAACAGTGACACAAGTGTAGACTAGGTTTCTACATAAAAACAACATCACAATGTATACATTTGCTGAGTTTCAGCCCTGTCTGTGCACTACTGTCATGGCAGTGACACTGTTCCAAGACTGATAAACAGCAACCTTCCAAAGAAAAAACCTACAAACAGAATCCAAAACACTCACAGTCAATCAGTATATTGACGTGGCTGCTATGTTTTTATCGTGAGAACGCTGTCAAATGCTGTGCCAGGGCAGATGGAGTTCACCCAGTGCATTTCCATAAAATATTTATAACATTAATAAATATATCAAATTGGTTACACTGTCTGGAATGCTGAACAAACCAACCAGGCACTGTGCAGCATTAGGAATTCACCAATCGATACGACACATCATTAATATTTAAAATCACCTGCTAATTTTATTAATTTATACTAAACACAATCTGTGGTGGTGGTTGCAGACCTTTGTTTAAAATGGCCAATACTATCACATGATATCGCACTCTCAAAAACAAATACAATAGTTATTATGATACAATTTGCCAAAGTGGTCAGCCACCTCCTCCAGGCTACTAGTAAGTAGTGACAAGCTAATATAAGCCAGAGATCTAGCTAAGTAGTTCTACACGTTGAGAACCAAGGTGAATAACAGAATAATAGACCATATGCCTTGGATCCAGATGGGTAGTTATATGGTCATGATCAGAGCCCATCATTGTTTCTCCGAATTCATTATCAAACTTTCTGAATACTCATCATTTGAACATTTCCAGTAACTAATATTTATATAGGAAAACTTGTACGAAAATCAGTGTTATGATATCATAATATATAAAGAAACTTCTAGGAATGAACAGCATAATCACATTTAGAAGTAATGCACATAGATAATACATGAGTTTGAGTCATGGTTTGAAATGTTTGTCCGATATTCAGTAGGTGGCTTTACCACAAATCAAGATACAGATTATGACTGGCTCTCAGGCCAACTCTGAAACTTGCATGGATCATAAATGTATTATACTATCAATATTTACTGGGGGCAGTCCTAAAAACATAGACTATATTATATAAAGTCTGAGATATTGATCTGGTTTAGTATAAACAAATGTAATGCTAATTAGTACTAGTAATAGGCTTGCAAAGCTGACATTTGGTCTTGAGGGATGTTGTACACATTGCTTGTGACTGTGAGCCAAGAGGCCCAGGATTTGGGTATTTAAGTATATCTCTCATCACACTGAGTAGATATTTACAGACGTGCCTTATGGATGACACTAAAGGCTCCCTGTACTTGTTGTCTATCATATCCAGGAGGTAAATGCTGATCTATGTAACTTGTCACTAACTGAGCTGAGTAGTGACAAATTAAACAGAGGAGAAAGAATCAGTTGCCATACATGTACATTACAATGTTTTGTCATACACTAGAAATATTATTTTCATAGATTTGTCTGTGTACATTTCACATCATATTTTTTTAATCAGCACCCCACACATGAACATGCCCACACGATCCACGAAATAGGCATATTATGATGGTAGTGGATTACCGAAAGAATTAAGACTCTTTCTCATGGCACACTCTAGACTAGTCCTAGCAGGTCCCGGATGATTCGTCCCAAAATGCCCATCCCGACAGACGATTCAGCCCACTCCAACCCACTCACAGATGGATGATTCGGCCCATTTCGTTAACACGCAGGGAGTGCCATGTTGGGTGTTTCGGCACACTGCACAAGAGCAACAGAAATCTAAGGACGGATGTTTTGGCCCACTATATATATTAAAGTATATATATAATATATATATAAACAGAATACAGATCACAATACGTCGTGAATAATAATAAATTATTATAAGTATTCTACTACCACTATTATATTAATTATTATCTACTAAAATAATAATATAAATATATATTATACATAATACACAATGAAATATGCAAAGTAGGTTCCCATCACAAATAATATGCACGTCGAGGCCGGACGGATAAATATTACCACACATTGATATAATAGAAAGATCATTACACGGCTAAGGTAAGATTGATGACTTTCCAAATAATACTCAATAATTATTGTGTACTAAAGATTATATATTTCCCAACATACGAAAACTCATCAGATTACATGTCACATCACAGACAGGATGGACGATTCGGCCCTTGTAACTCATCAGCACCCGTTGCAGATACAGTTGATTCGGCCCATGCGAGCGCAAACTTCAACGAATGAAGAAACGGACGATGGACCGAATCTATTTTGGGCCAAATCAACCGACTCCCATCGTAGCAGCTAGATTATTTTGAATCTATTGTATTTATTACTGGTTCCGTTTTTGAGACAGAATCATAGTCATAGACATAGATACACAGCATGCAATTAAAATATTACTGTCGTTCTCAATCACGTGTCTGTTGTTGTTGGAGATAGAGATGTACACAGCCAGTACACAGGAACTATTGAGTGAAAACGTGTTTTGTTTATTGGCTGTTCTATTAATAGTTGCATTGCCTGCCTAATTGAATTGGAATCCAATTGAATTCCATTTGGCATTTCCAGTGTGTAAATCGTGAGCTCAGTGGTAATGTGCAATTAATGACACTATTTGCGTTGGCCTCCTTAGAATCCATCACGTTTAACCGTGGGCACACTTAAAGCAAATGTCAATTCTGTTAAATCACGACGCACGCTACGCAGTTGGAATAAGCTTTTGTTTGCAGCGACGACAGAACTCAGAAGTCAGAACATACAACAGCGCGAACCTTGGCTTGTTTGGGCCTTAGCCTGAGGCTTGACTTTGCAAAAGAAAACGAACTGAACTCACCCAATTAGACGCGACAGTCGCGCAACGGTTTTCTACAAAAACATTATATCTCCAACACCGGCATGTGCGCATATCTACATGATGCAAAGACTCCACTTTTGTTGTTTGACAGCTACTTTCCCATATTTCCTTGCACTCGGACGAGAATAACACTTTCATCTGAATGGTTCCACGAATGAATACTAGATGGCGCAGTGTTTATTTACATAAATTAATTTTCTACGTGTTCTTATTTATGTCCTGGAACATATCAGTGCGGGCAGTTAACCGTTATTATTAACAATTATAGGTGAATGTTGCCATGAACGTAAACATACTAAAAATAATTCGTTGTTGGAGAAAAGCCTCGCTTTCGGTTGATTTAGGAGCCAACATTTGTATTAGTTTGTCATCGGTCCATTATGAGGCGCCACTATGCCCTCATCTAGCATTTCTGTAATCACTAGGTGGCGAATACGTCGCTATACGGGTCAGAGAGCAGATGACATTTCTGTCTCGTTGCATAGGCCATAGCAATACATATAGTACCTAGAAACTGGTGATATTTGACATTTTAAATAAACTTTTTCGTGGGAAATTAGAGTAGTATATGAGGTATAATAACATATAGTATTGTCAGTGAAATGACGTATATTTGGAAGAGTATAGTTGGATGGTATATTGATTTGTGTAAAGGTGTAGATTTGTGGTAAAGGTGTAGCATTATGATATAGTGGTACAGTGGTACAGACTCCCAAAGGGCTAGAGCGGCCGCTATTACATTGTGTTTACGGTAGCCTTCCTGCAGTGGCGCAGCGATCTGGGAGAACCCTGGCACAAAGCGACGGTAGTATCCAGCCAAGCCCTGAAAGACTGTAGCTCCTTCGCTGTTGTCGGTGTATCCCAGTTAACTATAGCTGATATCTTGTCGGGGTCCGTTGCTACACCCTCGGCTGATACCACATGTCCAAGGTATTTTACTTCTTTCCGGACACTCGCTCAAGTCAGAAGGAGGTGTTACTGACCAGGCATGACAAATGACGTCACCAACTACTGTCGGCGGTGCGAGAGATGTGTCATTGCCAAAGCCCCCTTGCCGATGGTGCGACCGCCAACTGGTAGCTTGATTGCGTCTCGACCTCTACAAATCCTAGCAGTTGATTACAGTAAGCTGGATAAGTTGAACGTCCACGACGAAGAGGGAGATGGTGGTGGCTGTAGTATTGGAGAGTGGGTTGAAGCACATCAGAAACATATCGCAATGGCATTTCACATAGCGGCAAGAAATACAGAAGCGGCAGCAGAGGCCAGGCAGGCGCACTACAACAAGACCGCCAGAGACAACCCAATTCCGATGGGAGCCACAGTCCCGAAGAAGAGGCATCATCTTGGGCGACTTTAAATCCAAGTTGACTGGGGTACTACTCCATATATTATAGTTGCCAGACCAGACTTCAATGTCTACACGGTGCAACTGTCAGATGGCTCCGGGCCATCAAAGAATGTCACCAGGCGGGAACGTGCAACTGATCAACACTGGACCAGTCACTGACTTGGAGGAGACCGACTCTGCATCAGACGACGAGAGCCACATGATTGCGACGAGTGTAACCCCACTCGCTAACCAGCTAAAAACCACACATCACGGTGTCGTTGACGATGAAGCTCGACTTGAAGATTCCATCGAGAACTTGCCAAGGCGGTCCACGAGACCAACCAAGGGGCAACATTCTAACCGCGAGCATCTGCCAAAGTCCGTTTTGTCCGGCACTACAGCTGAGGCCATGGTGAACACGTTAGCACACCGACATGCGCCTCCAACATTTGAAGACATGGGGCGGGCAATGGCAGCACTTGGTGCTAGCCTTGGACACATTTTACAGGACAGTTGGCTGAAGGCCAATATCCAAGGAACACCTCAGTTTTGTTTGACGTTGTTAGTGAATCGAATATATTACACCTTATGTAGACTTAAGATCATTTGTTATAGATTGCCTTGGTTCTGTACTTTTAGCTACGTACGATGTAAATCACCGGGACGATCATTCTTTTGAGGAGGGATGTGTGTAAAGGTGTAGACTTGTGGTAAAGGTGTAGCATTATGATATAGTGGTACAGTGGTACAGGCTCCCAAAGGGCTAAAGAGGCCGCTATTACATTGTGTTTACGGTAGCCTTCCTGGTAGGGAAGCTATGAGGATGTGGGAGTAGCGCGTCATCTGTCGGGCCAGGCTTTAAACGCCTGCCTGCGGCTGAACCATGCAGATGGACAGCGGACGTGGACAGCGACCGGTCACTTAATTGTGCCGGCGTTGTCGCGTAGGAGAGCTTGTAGGGGAGAACCAATAGGTATGTTGATTATATCACACATGTTGTGAATGTAACTAGTTTGACTGATGTTATTGTTATTAGGTGTATTTGTATTGGTATTTGTAAACGGTGTGTTTGATATATCATGCGTTTCTGAAGTATTTGTAAACGGTGTGTTTGATATATCATGCGTTTTATAACTATTCCTTACAATAGTCTATGTAGATGAATGATGTTGAGAATGAGAGAACTGAAATGCTATGCGTTCGTGTACTACGTCAATATATACGTCAATATAATTATATGGTTCGGTCACTCTATGTAACATTAGTGTTATTGTTACACCACGTATAGGTGTCAATTATACCAATAAACAGTCTCACAACGTCATTGTGTTGAGTCTGGTGTTCAACATCACGTTCCCTGACATTTGTTGCTAATGTTACGTGATGCATGCATTATAGAAAACATTATTGTTTTGGCAAATATTGATGGATGATCGAATGTGTTGGAGGTGTGATGTTTTGACGAAAAGTGATTAGCTTTGCTTTCGTGAAAAAGTTAAACAGTTTTAATTAACAACCGTCAAGATTGAGTTCACGTTATCTATATATATAATAATAATTCCATTGACTCACACTAACATAGTGCAATTTCTTATACAGTAACAATCGAGCACCTACAACTGTTCAATGTGTGTACAACCTTACTCCTTGGCGAGAATCGAACTCCGAAATACGATCCGATGCCCTAATACTGCGCCACCGTGACACACTCAGGATCGCAATAACAAACCATGCATTCACTTAGGCCGACTCTTATCTTTGTCTTACAATCATCAGATTAACTTTTATAAGAATCTCCGTGCATGCTCACGACAGTGAAGTGATGATTTTATTATAAGCACTTGACATACCGACACACCAGACACTTGTCCTTATAGCACAGCTATTTTAACGTCACCATCTTTGACAATAAGTAGATTATAAAGTATACATTTGAAGTTCGCCTTTACATAACACATGTCAACCAATTATGTACATGGTCTTTGGTCGAATATACCCTGAAAAAGGAATCGGCAGATACTTATCGGCGATTGTGCAGGACAATATACAGCCACAGTAAGTGAGCTAGTGCAATACCTGCGTCTATCGAACGTAACAACGTCATCGTATACGACTACCATGCTCAGTAAGACAAGCAAACTAAAGATTTACCATAATGTCTATAATATAGATATACCGTCTTCTATTATGTTGCTTCTTAGGAGGTATACTTCACATTGGTAGGGGTTTGAATCACCAATACGTTTGCGGCAGGACTGGGGATAGATGTATTTCTCTTCGTGCAGTATTTCAGCAAATGGGATGCAGTTGGAGATTTGCTGGTGAGCCTCAATGCGGACAGTACAATTTCGAAAAATTAACCTTAGTCCTCAATCTCGTTCGTAGTCTATTTTACTTTTTCCACACAGCTACAGCATATTATTACTTATCACACATTTTTTATGACATTGTTACAGTACTATTACTTATCACACATTTTTTATGACATTGTTACAGTACATTACTTATCACACATTTTTTATGACATTGTTACAGTATATTACTTATCACACAGTTTTTATGACATTGTTACAGTACATTACTTATCATACAGTTTTTATCACATTGTTACAGTATATTACTTATCACACAGTTCTTATCACATTGTTACAGAACATTACTTATCATACAGTTTTTATCACATTGTTACAGTATATTACTTATCACACAGTTTTATACATTGTTACAGTACATTACTTATCACACAGTTTTTATCACATTGTTACAGTATATTACTTATCACACAGTTCTTATCACATTGTTACAGAACATTACTTATCATACAGTTTTTTTACATTGTTACAGTAATTACTTATCACACAGTTTTTATCACATTGTTACAGTACATTACTTATCACACATTTTATACATTGTTACAGAACATTACTTATCAACAGTTTTTATACATTGTTACAGTATTACTTATCACACAGTTTTTATCACATTGTTACAGTACATTATTTATCACACATTTTTATCACATTGTTACAGTATATTACTTATCATACAGTTTTTATACATTGTTACAGTACATTACTTATCACACAGTTTTTATACATTGTTACAGTATATTACTTATCACACAGTTTTTATTTTTGACATTGTTACAGTATATTACTTATCACACAGTTTTTATGCACATTGTTACAGTACTATTACTTATCACACAGTTTTTATGATATTGTTACAGTACATTACTTATCACACAGTTTTTATACATTGTTATAGTATATTACTTATCACACATTTTTTGTTATACATTGTTACAGTACATTACTTATCACACAGTTTTTATCACATTGTTACAGTATATTACTTATCATACAGTTTTTATCACATTGTTACAGTATATTACTTATCACACAGTTTTTATCACATTGTTACAGTATATTACTTATCACACAGTTTTTATCACATTGTTACAGTACATTACTTATCACACAGTTTTTATCACATTGTTACAGTATATTACTTATCACACAGTTTTTATCATATGTTACAGTACATTACTTATCACACAGTTTTTATGACATTGTTACAGTATATTACTTATCACACAGTTTTTATCACATTGTTACAGTACTATTACTTATCACACATTTTTTATCACATTGTTATAGTATATTACTTATCACACAGTTTTTATCACATTGTTATAGTATATTACTTATCACACAGTTTTTATCACATTGTTACAGTGCATTACTTATCATACAGTTTTTATCACATTGTTACAGTACATTACTTATCATACAGTTTTTATCACATTGTTACAGTATATTACTTATCACACAGTTTTTATCACATTGTTACAGTATATTACTTATCACACAGTTTTTATCACATTGTTACAGTATATTACTTATCACACAGTTTTTATCACATTGTTACAGTATATTACTTATCACACAGTTTTTATCATATTGTTATAGTATATTACTTATCACACAGTTTTTATCACATTGTTACAGTACATTACTTATCACACAGTTTTTATCACATTGTTACAGTACATTACTTATCATACAGTTTTTATCACATTGTTACAGTATATTACTTATCACACAGTTTTTATCATATTGTTATAGTATATTACTTATCACACAGTTTTTATCACATTGTTACAGTATATTACTTATCACACAGTTTTTATCACATTGTTACAGTATATTACTTATCACACAGTTTTTATCACATTGTTACAGTATTACTTATCATACAGTTTTTATCACATTGTTACAGTACATTACTTATCATACAGTTTTTATCACATTGTTACAGTATATTACTTATCACACAGTTTTTATCATATTGTTATAGTATATTACTTATCACACAGTTTTTATCACATTGTTATAGTATATTACTTATCACACAGTTTTTATCACATTGTTACAGATCATATATACATTTTTTCACTGACAGTTTTTTATCACGACAATTGTTACAGTATATTACTTATCACACAGTTTTTATCACGTTGTTAAGCAGTTTTACTGTTGCGTACGCGTCTGTTTATCACATTGTTACCGGTTTTATGGTTACCGTTTTTAGGCATCAGCCATTCGTCGCTGGTTTATTTACATTCTTTATCGAAACCTGATTTAGACTCTCGCCACTTGATGCGGGCGAGTGTTATTTGCCGAAGCACTAGCCGCACCTTGATAAGCCAGATATCGTCGGCAATAACACAGCTGCCCTGAGTTCATTGAGGCGATGTGAGTATGTTTCATTTGCTATGTTGTAGGGTAGAGTGACAACACGTTATTTGTTCACATTTGGTTCAGAAGTACTTCACAGTTTTTATCACATTGTTACAGTATATTACTTATCATACAGTTTTTATCACATTGTTACAGTATATTACTTATCACACAGTTTTTATCACATTGTTACAGTACATTACTTATCATACAGTTTTTATCACATTGTTACAGTATATTACTTATCACACAGTTTTTATCACATTGTTACAGTATATTACTTATCACACAGTTTTTATCCAAAAATTTTCTTATTACAGTTTTTTAATTTTTCTTATTAAACAAAAGTTTTTATCACGTTGTTACAGTATCTTACATATTACACAGTTTTTATCACGCTGTTACAGCACATTACTGTGTGTGCGTACGTGCGTGCGTGCAAGCGTGCGTGCGTGCGTGCGTGCGTGCTGTTAATTCCGGTTTTATGGTTACCGTTTTTAGGCATGTCACTGGCCATTCGTCGCTGGTTTATTTGTAATTCTTTGTCAGGACAACCTGATTTAGACTCTCGGGCCACTTGATGCGGGCGAGTGTTATTTGCCGAAGCACTAGCCGCACCTTGATAAGCCAGATATCGCTCGGCAATAACACAGCTGCCCTGAGTTCATTGAGGCGATGTGAGTATGTTTCATTTGCTATGTTGTAGGGTAGAGTGACAACACGTTATGCTTGTTAACACACTCTTGCGATTCTGAAGCCGGCGTCACACGGTACGATACAATCGCTAGGATTGCCTCGTAAAGCCCAGCGTGATTCGGCCGAGTCAGTCGTTGCGAGTGAATCGTACGGGTAGACACATGTAGACACCCGCCGTGTTCAGTGCGATGGTGGAGGTGATGACAGGTTGGGTACCTCATGTAACTGCTTTGGCGATGGTGTTATTAGCATAAGTATTGCTTTACTTAACTATTGTATATCTCATAAAAATAATACATTTTACATAATATATTTGTTCGAGACGGAGGTTATGTACGCATCACGACTTCAGTGGGCAGGGTTCTTTTAAAGCATATACCCCTTCTGTGCTTAATAAATAATACATCTTATAAATATAAGTCAATCAATCATGGTTGAACACATCAAACAAAATAATGTACTTGATGTTGGTTTATTATTATTGCACAGCATTACAATTATGGTACAAACTAACAAGATAACAATAATACGGTATAATACATCGGTTATTTTTTATAACATTAGCAATGCGTTAAGAGAGAAGCACTTAATTCAATCGTTTTACAACAATGTTCAACAAATGTCATAGCTTCAAATGGTAGGCTGTAGCAGGGCAATAAAATAAAACTACAGCCCCAGCATGCACGGTAATATACACATTGTTCACTTATTTGTATTTGTGCTGTAACTGTCGGATCCTCATGCGACAGTGCCCACTATTAATTTTAGACACTTGATATTTCATTTAATCAATGGGTTTAGCAGGCTCGTGGTATTCCTGAAGTAGGTCCAATGTGTGTTTATATTTAACATAGGCCTACATTATAGACGTGTTATTGCCTAACTTGCTATGAAGGGGTGACCACTGGTGGTCGTTGTGCGAGTTGGGGTCGTGTTGACATACCAAGTAGTTATGTCATTTTAGTAACTGTTACTGTGTTATGGTAAATTTACTGTAATATAGTTACTTTAATCTTGCCCAGCATGTATCTGTAATTTTTGAATTACAATTTTACAGTTTCACCTCGGAATTTAGGAGTAATTTTTGACAATAGCTTTACTTATAGAAAGAAACATTTCTCTGATTTGATTTATTGAACTGACCATAATTCCCTGGCGTACACGGGCGTCGATCGATGGGGGACGGGGGGGGACGCGTCCCCCCACTCTTCAGCGTGGGGGGACAGCATAGGAATTGTCCTCCCCACTTTTCAGCTCAGAAAAATTGCGAGGCATATAGCCTTACTACTCTCTTAAAAGCCGCTACACAGGACTAGCTAGACTATAAACTCGCGATATGAAGTTCCGACCATGCACCCATTAGAAAATCGACTAGATAAATTGCTTCGCTGGCCTCACCGCGCAATTTGATCTTGCTTCAGTAAATAATCATCATGCCGGTGTAGCACTTACATTTTTTCGGCGATATAAACGTTCCGATTGACGTTAAATGTAAAATCATTAATGTGCAGCGAAAGGACAATGCATTTATGGTATAAATATTACGGGTTGTTCGTTAGGATATATATATATATATATATATATATATATATATATATATATATATATATATATATATATATATATATAGAGTTATTTGTAGCAAATTAACATGAGGCAAACAAGTTTTGAAGCATGTTTTGATAGCAAACGTGACCATAATCCGTGACGGTGATTTAAACAAACGTAAGATGTTATTAGATTGAACGACATTTTAAGCAACTCTTCACAGTAATCATCATAGGAGAGTTGACGAACAGCCCGTGGCATTCATACCAAAAATGTTTTATCGTTTCGCTGCACATTGGTGATTTTATATTTATCGCGCATGCACAGAAACGTCAATCGGAAAGTTTATAACGACCGGAAAAATGTAAGCGCGTCACCGGGCTGAGCCGCTGCCGTGCTCTATCAGTTTGCATTCTTGTGTTGATATTATTAGTAGGTTCTAGCCATCAAGCACATAGTAAATTATGAAACTTGTGTTTCACATTCACCCCTTGCCTGCTTGATGCTTATCGCCTACGACCGAAGCGGCGGATTCCTGCACTTTGTGTAACTTATTCCCATTTGAGTGATGACAAATTTCTTTGCCAAAATGTAGGATTGGGAAGTTCTACACAGCATGGGCGTCGATCGGTAGGGGACGAGGGGATCACGTCCCCCCACTTTTCAGCCTGAGGGGACAGCATAGGAAATGTCCACCCACTTTTTCAGTTCATAAAACAAATTTACAGGCAAATAGCGAGGCTGATCACTCCCTTCTCTTAAAAACCCTACATCGCACTAGTAGTAAAATTAATATACGAGTTCAGATATAAACTTCCGACTACCCAGTGGAAAATTATTAGATAAATTACTTGGTTGGCCGCAACTAGATCTTAGTTCAGTAAATATTCATCATGCCGGGCTCAATTTTGCACCTTTGTGTTGATATATTAATAGGCACTAGCCACCAAGCACATTATAGATTATTAATTTTTGTTTATCCTGTCACCCCTTGGATTGCAGCCTGGTCGCCCTGGTGGGTAATTATATCGCTTACGGCGGAACCAGCGGATTCCTGCACTTTGTGTAATTTGATCCCATTTGAGTGATGACAAATTTCTTTGCCAAATGGTGGGATTGGGAAGTCCTACACAGGCACCCGTGTAACATTTGCATCTTTTCACCACGGACCAAAGATATAAATAGAACACACTAGTAGAACTATAGGGGAAAGATTAATGCCATGGACTTAGTGCCGCGGATTTATATGCACATAGTGCCGCGGATTTATATGCACATGGACTTAGTGCCGCGGATTTATATTGTCACTCTCTGAATCAGGCAAGCAGTTACGGGTCCAAAGTCTAGCCTCCAAATTTTCAGGGATTGGGGTACGCCATGTCCCCTCTTCAAATATATGTAGCCAACATAACTATTTTAAATAGCCTAACATAGAGGCCTTTGTTTATTTTAGAATTAGCACCATGTATATATATATATATACATGGTGCTAATTCTAAAATAAACAAAGGCTCATATATATATATATATATATATATATATATATATATATATATATACATACATATATATATCTAAATTGGTCCCCCGTCCCCCCACTTTTAAAACCGGATCGACGCCCCTGCTGGCGTATCATTCAATATGTCGATAACTTGAATTGTTTATTGACTCTGAGGTCGATTAACCATTATGTATGTATGCGTTCTCTGAGCTACGTATCGTAGGGCTTAGGCACAATTTACTTCAATTGCTTTTTGGAAGATACTTTGACATTTTTACGCAAGCAAGTTTTTCAATATTGTATGATCTAACTTACTTTATATCAACAATTTGTCGATGAGTACGACGTTTCGACCCATTCTTGGAGCCGTGAACAATATATTCAATAAATTGTTCATTGTTTTACATTTACTTAAAATAATTCTGAGTTGACTTACTTGTGCTTTTTACTCAAACACAAAATAAAAATAGTTCACTTATCATTGGTGGACGGCGAAGCAGGTGTACTTTGGAATGTGCCTGTAGATTGTGTTAGAATGGATTATGGTACATATGGATTGTGGATCGTGTGTATTGTGAAACGTGTGGGTGGAACGTGTGACTTGTGGAACGTGTGGATTGTGGAAAATGTGGACTGTGGAACATGTGGATTGCAGGAAGACGTATCTGCAGCGAGCGACCCTGCTCGTTGTCCTCCTGTGTGTCTGCTGCCACCAGACTGTCGACGGGTGGTTCTTGAGCCGTGACTCGGGTAAGTAAGGCGGTACGTGTATGTAGGTACGGGAAGAGGTAGGGGCGCGGGTGGAGTGACAACATTGAGTAGTAGAAGCAACAGTGGTAGTGAGCGCAGTCACTGTGCTTGTTGGGCTGTGGTGGTTGGGTGGTGGTGACGGTGTCACTGGCACGTACAGATGTAGAGGAAGACATGGGCGGAGACAAATACACTGAGTGACAGACTGAGACAGAGACTAAGGCAGATATAGAGACACAAGCTGGGACAGGTACAGTGACAGGTACAGTGACAGGTACAGTGACACTTACGGTGACAGGTACGGTGACAGTTACAGGTACAGGCGCAGGCGCAATAGTAACACTATAAATTATAGTAGTCGTGATGTCGGTTGCGATGCGCCAAATTGGCAACGGCAATGGTAGTATGTCTGTTGTAGAATGCTGTGGTCATCGTATAAAACGTTCATGCCCTGTCTGTTCTTCTCGTAGATTGCAACGGTCAGCCGTACGACCCATCCATATGGACGTGTTGTGAAGGAATACTGTGGCATGACACAAGGCCTTCATTCGAAGACAAGTGTTGCGGATTCCGGGCGTATGACCCTATTGTCTACTTGTGTTGTAGCAAAACACTGATCAGTCGGGAATTCCGGGTCAAGTGTTGAACAATTCGTGTCTAAAGAGCGCAATAGGGCATTAAGTCTCGCGCGCGAAAACGAGGCAGGGGGCAGTTGGGGGCAGGAAGTCCATATTCTCCATGTTAACATATAGGACTTTGTTTTGCTTTTTGGTTGTAATAGTCTAACTGTTCCCAAATAACGTATTTCAGTTATATTGTTATTATTACAAGCAGAAACAATGGAACACTTTGCCAGTGACAATGATCACGGAAATCATGAATTTTAATAGATTATTATGGTGGTTGCCATGACATTAGCGGCAAGTACTTGTGTTTGGCGATCTTGACTAATAATAAAGAGTGCCATTTTTCGCGCAATACAACCTGTTTGGGGCAAACGTATACATGTGTTATGATTATGTGCATTTAGACAACTTGTCAGATATAAGTGCTTATCGAAACCACAATATACAGCAATATAAAATGCAAATCCCGTAAAAGACACATACGGCTTAAAATCGTGTCTATTATCTGCACTACGTAAATCGCTATATGTCTATGATAGTGTTGTCCACTCAATATTAAATCGTACATTTAAGATAAGAAAGGTATAAAATAATATATTTATGACCTGATTTGCCTAGTATTCATCAGTCGGAAGCTACAACTGTCATCCATCATGTTATAATAGGGCCTGTGAGTAGGTCAAGATAGATGGCGCGACTGGAGCTGATTGGGTACTGGACACAAGAATAATATTCTCACGATGGATGACAGCTGTAGCTTCCGACTGATGAATACTACGAAAATCAGGTCATAAATATTTTGTGTTATACCTTTCTTATCTTAAATGTACGATTTAATATTCAGTTTACCACACTATCATAGACATATAGCGGTTTACGTAGTGCAGATAATAGACACGATTTTAGGCCGTATGTGTCTTTTACGGGATTTGCATTTTACATTGCTGTACGTTGTGGTTTCGACAAGAGCTTATATCTGATAAGTTGTCTAAATGCACACAATCATAACTCATGTATACGTTTGCCCCAAACAGGTTGTACTGCGCGAAAAAGGCACTCTTCATTATTAGTCAAGCCAAACACAAGTACTTGCCGCTAATGCCATGACAACCACCATAAATAATCGATTAAAATTCATGATTTTCCGTGATCATTGTTACCGGCAAAGTGTTCCATTGATTCTGCTTGTAATAATCCTTCGGACAATATAACTGAAACACGTTATTTGGGAACAGTCCTATATGTTAACATGGAGAATATGGAATGGATTTCCTGCCCCCAACTGCTCCCAGCCTCGTTTTCGCGCGCGAGACTTACACGCCCTATATTATTCTTGTGTCCAGTCCTCAAATCAGCTCCAGTCGGGCAGTCTCGCCATGTATCGTGACCTACTTACAGGCCCTATCGCTTCACGCAGCAACGTCTGGAACGTTGTGTCTGACATTACGGTGGATATGCCGAGTTGTCGTCGAAGTTTTACTGCGGATGTGTTTGCAAAGTTTGCCGTCCCGAAATGACGGGTAATTGTGGGAGCTGAGGTGGGAAGTATAAAACATAGAGTCGCTGGTTAAAAAAAACCGAAAACATTTCGTCTAGCAATTTGTAAGTGTACAACCAATAAATTTACATTTCGCTGACATTTACTTTTGATATAAAGTGTCTGCAGTTAATGTTAGCATTCCATTTAGCAAGGAACGCAGTTTATTTTACAATTGTATTTATTCTGACGTTTCGATAAGCTAGGCATGATTATATGTGTAGACATGTTATCAGCATTTCCTCATGCAAACCAGTTGTACAACATCGACGTGCGACTTATTTTGAGTATATATATAAAGGTGTTTACTCGAAACAGTAATCTTGCGTTGTGCTCATCGTCCAGCCAAAGTTGTGATTACCGGCTATACGTCTGTATATCATATATCATACTCTGTGCATAGACGTCAGTTGATTCAAACTAATAATTGACGTCGCTGATCGTAACGATGCTTTAGAACAGTGCTGTCACCCGCCCCAATAGCGCACGATGTCAAAAAGACGAATCCCAACATCCTACAGGCGACTGTGTATTCTGGTAATTACGTATAAGTCTTAAACATAATACGCCACATGGGTAAACTTCCATGAAAAATTATTGAAGTTATAATATAGCATTAAAAATAATACCATACAAGTTGCAGACAATTCCCAATGATACATATTAATAATACATAATAATATATATTAATATTTTTTAATGATTTGACAACTTTGCACATGTGTCTTCGTAAACGAGTGGGAACGTTATGGAACCAAGCGATATAAATATAATAATAATTTAACAAAACGGTATTCAGCAATAATTGGCTAAGCAATATAGGCCTGTATAGATCATAATTTGGACATAGTAAATATTCATCTAGGCGCTTATGTAAAACTGTTATAGTACACACCACTCGTGCAGTACAAACAAATAAGTATTGGTCAACCATTTTTTTAGTACAAACAAATAATTATTGGTTAACGATTTTACGCAGTACATTCTACTTTGAAGAAAGAAGTTTTTTTAATAGTTTCTGTATATTTATACCGCATGGTCTTTTAACACCCGTATGTGCAAAGATGTAAAATTATGTTGGAATATAGAGTCGGTGTGTGTGTGTGTGTGTGTGTGTGTGTGTGTGTGTGTGTGTGTGTGTGTGTGTGTGTGTGTGTGTGTGTGTGTGTGTGTGCGCGCGCGCGTGCGTGCGTGCGTGCGTGCGTGCGTGCGTGCGTGCGTGCGTGCGTGTATTAAATGAACACGCATTTCGTCGTTATCATGGAGATTGCGTTGTGCGTGCGAAGACCGAGGTTTCTGTTTCTTGCACTTTTGTGTTACGATACAGGGTTTATTTAATTAGTTTTGAGTTACACCCAGTACTCGCACCTAAAGGTCAGCCGGGTACAACCTGTTAGATAACAAGGAGCTGTGGCCGTAATTAAGAATAGACTGGGCACTGACAGAACTTTGACATTTAGAGTTCCAGACAGTCAGGAGAGCGACAATATTGGCATTCAAAGCATGGAGCGAAGTAAAGTCGCCGCAATCGCACAAATAAATCGTGTAACACGTGTCGTTTGCACACCTTGTGTTTTCAACAAGATTTAACAAGATTGCCCCCTAGAGAATCAATTCCAGATGGCAGGCGGACAAGGAAGCCATTTGGCTTATCGAGAGTCCAACCTATCTATCTAAATGTACCCCGCCCTTCTTAGGTAAATGTCGATTTTATTTTAAACATATTGACACTACTAGCACCTACACAATCTGCTCATAATCTGTTCCATTCATTTACGTTTCTTTGTGAAAATGAGAATTTTACAATGTCTAGTCTACACTGCTTCTTTGCTAATATAATTCCATGTTCTTTAGTCCTTCTCTCATCCTTAATCGAGAAAATAAATTATGTCAATATTTTCATACCCATTCAATATTTTAAACACTTCTATCTGATCTCCTCTCAGTCTCCTGGTTTCTAGTGTTGTTAATCCACTTTCTTTTAGACGCATTTCATAACTAATATTCCTGAGTTTTGTATCA
>JAODUO010000391.1:615000-617500 GCA_025642075.2 Ridgeia piscesae
TCTGAATGCTGACAAATTTCCGCAGCACTTGATATCAATGGGCAGTGCGTTCCATAGGCGAGGTCCCACCCACGAAAGGATCGGTCACCAAAACTGGCCAGCTTCGTATGCGGAATGACGAGCAAATGTTGTTCAGATGAACGCGTGCGTCCTGGACTCTGTCTCTTTAGCAGGTGTGCCAGATACAGGGGAGCCGTCCCATGTTACAGCTGTTGTTGAATGTCTGTTTAGGATGTGACGACGAGAAAGAACGTACAAGACTTCTGGAGGAAGCTGAGGCGATGGCAGGCCCAATAGAAGTACCAGGACGAGCAGCAGCAGCAGAAGAAGAAGGCAGTGACGAGTGGGAGTCTGAAGATAGAGAAACCCCTCGCCCCCTGCCTCGTGTATGTAGTGCCCCAGTCGTCTACAATTAACACATCGCAAAGAGATTCCGACGCAAACGTGGGACATAGAAAGTCGCAGGAGAGAAATGGCACGGGTGCACAGGAAGTCCAGCCACAGGAGAAACACATATGTAAACACACATCTGTAAACACATCTGTAAACACACATCTGTACACACACATCTGTAAACACACGTCTGTAATGGTTGGTCGTACTTACGAAATAAGTTTAATTGTTATAATGTTATGCATTCATGAAAAATGATAGTCGTAATCAGCAATATTAAACACGACACAAACTCGTCTAAGATCAAAGGTTTGTAATGATGATAACCTTGATGAAATATCGATGAAGATGTCTACGTGTCACATTCCGACTAAGCTTCTTCTGGTTAAAATAAAAAAAATGCTCTAGTGTATGTTGCGACTCTAGTTTCTCCGATGTGGTTTAGTCAAAACTGCCACATCTTCTCGTAGCGATATCCTACGCGAACGGACATTACACTTACGAATAATTTGCTGTCGCCGAATTGTTCTGTAATAACTTGTTATCGCCACAACAGTATTTGTTGGCGAGTTTGAATTCTAATTAAAGAAGGGTTTGGTGATTAGTTGTGTCATGCGTTTTCTCAAATATAGTTAGTTATTAGTTAGCAGACAGAGGATCTTGGCACGGCACGGTACGCCAGCATACGGCAGCTCACCACTTGACAAATCTCGATTATCCGTCATGTGGCGCCACCGTTTATACCCATCAGAGACAATCAGATTCGTCCGGTTGTGACGAAAACGGTTGTTTACACTGAATGATGATAACCTCAGGCATTTACCCTCAAACTATCTCATCGAAAATTCATAAATCGTTACTATTTATTATGAAGCATTCTAAAAAATTCTGACATACAGACCCAGCTTAGGTGTAGAATGAAACGGAATTACAAAGCGCTAAATTATGGCTTATGCCGAAATTTTTTGTCGCGCGTTCGATTATCGTAATAGTAAACTTGATCGAACATTTGTATGTTACGACTTTTTTCATCAGATTGTTCATCAGAAATTGTTATCTAAAACAAACACATATAAGATTGATTGTTCATGTAGATAAATATACCACTTAATGATTGTTTTCCTACCAGTGATGAAATCTGACAGGAGTCATCTTCACGCGCCAGATGGCGCTGCTGGTTGCATTGATCTCATATCCTCTGGTCGTGCGTAACTGCGGAGATAAGCCCAGACAATTGATTTATTTTAGTTTTATTTCGTAGTTGGCCTGAAAACCAACCAATATTCTGGGGTAAGTCCGCCCTGGTGGCAACGTTGGCAACGCATAAATCCACTAGGCGGATGTAAGGTGCTAAAACGTGCTGCCAGCTCACGGAATCTGGTTAATCGAGGCTAGCGGATTAGGGATAAGGAGGTAGACGTAGTTATCTGAATACCAGAAAGTGCAGTGGTTCACAACAGTGGTAGAATGGGTAATTATATCGGGATTCCCGGAAGTCGAAGGAATTGTCTTAGAACTGGCGTTTCCGGTCGGTTTTGAGCGATACGTAACGAGACACATGTAGTCGTTGTACGTGATCGTGTTCAAAGTCAATTACTGCAATATGCAAACAATTTCAAAACAACAACTTATCTGCATAATAGTTTCCTCCTTCTAGCTGGGTTTCTGTTGGGTGGATATCAATAAAACATACAACAGATGTTTCAGCTGTGGCAGTTACGGCCGTATGCGAAAGAGTATATAGCTCATTTGAGTCGTTGAGGGTCAGGAAGGAAAATGGCAAACTAACGTAACAACAATATGGCGACAGACGAGACTTGCGTGTCTTATTAAGAGTTTGATTCAAGCACATTTCATATAAATGATACAATGCGGTTATGCGGACGCGGCTGGCCAGTCTCCACCGAGGAAGGCTTAACACCGTGTTTCTGTCCTGGAACTTTGACCATGCGAGCCGGGCAAAACGCACACTTGTTGACGACGTGGTATACGCGTTTCGATAACCGTAAAAACCGAAAAGTGGCGAACGGTACCAAATATTCATGACTATATCCACCGCGGAGTAATTTGTTCGATATGTCGGCAATTCAGATTATCTGTGGCTAAG
>JAODUO010000391.1:625000-652500 GCA_025642075.2 Ridgeia piscesae
CCTGCCTGCCTGCCTGCCTGCCTGCCTGCCTGCCTGCCTGCCTGCCTGCCTGCCTGCCTGCCTGCCTGCCTGCCTGCCTGCCTGCCTGCCTGCCTGCCTGCCTGCCTGCCTGCCTGCCTGCCTCTTTCTCTCTCTGTCTCGCTTGTCTGTCATGTCATCGCGCTCTGATATGACGTAATATGTGGAACAATTGTGCAATTGTGTGATATGTTCATATCTCTCTCTCCCTCTCTCCCTCTCTCCCTCTCTCCCTCTCTCCCTCTCTCTCTCTCTCTCTCTCTCTCTCTCTCTCTCTCTCTCTCTCTCTCATCTCACTATCTCTCTCTCTCTTCCTGTCTGTCTTCTCTTCCCTCTTTCTCTTCCATCTCACTCATTATATATCTCTCTTCCCCCCTCTCTCTCTCCCTCTCTCTCTCTCTCTCTCTCTCTCTATCTCTCTCTCTCTCTCATCTATCTACCTATCTATCTTCCTCTCTCTCTCTCTCCCTCTCTTTCTCTCCCTCTCTATCTCTATCTCTCTTTCTCTTTCTCTGTCTCTCCCACACACTTACACACACCCCATGTGTTACCACAAGACCTGCACGGACATTACTGACAACAAACACATCTCCGCATGCACATCATGCACGACAAAGACAGGTAATCCAAGAAGAGCATACGTCCAATTAGCTGTAGCGGTCGTAATGGAAAGCAGGGCGACCGCTAAGTTGATTAAGTATGTGACATAATGTATATCTAATTAGATTTGCACATCCTATTCGACGCTGTCTGTCAGTTGAAATATCCTATGAAATACTATTTCTTACTCTTGATCTTTGCAAACCTGCAGAACTATTCCGTTCTACGCTACGTTTTTATGTAGTGTAGTATTTACTTTTTTCTTCAAAATACGCTCTCATTAGTTGCGTTTTCTACGCAGTGTAAACATTGTTTCTATGCAAATGCAAATCAAATATGTTTGCACTAAGAATAAATCACGCGTAACTTAAATAAGTATATAACTAGCTAAAACTACCTAAATTAGCAACATTAATAAGTCACTTGTATGCTGTGATAAGACTAGCTAGTCTTCGGTTTGTCTTGGAAGCATTGCCGTTGTTTCAGCTGCATACATCTTTGGGAGCAGCTCGGGAGTTTTCTACATGACAAGTGTGAAATCATCCTGCAATCTTAGTCCATAATGGACTTTTTTAGGAGTTAGCATTTCCGACAAATATATTCTAGTCCATGGCCGCGTATTGACTTAAGTGTCAGTAAACGTACGTTACGCATAGTGTGAAATTCAATCGGCAACCACTGAAATGATTTTACTGCTGGAGTGACGTGGTGATACTTGCAGATTCAGCACAACACCCTGGCTGCGGTGTTTTGAACCATTTGTTATTTCTGTCTAAGGTGTTTTGGTAAGCCGATCAGAAGGACATTACAGTAATCGATATGGCTGTATCAGTTTCTTTGCAATCTACTGATCGAAATATGTTCTGATTGCTCCTATATAAGTACGCGTGGACTCTCGCTGTTCGACTTTTGAACTTGAAATGTATTTCTGATGATACCTTCTTATCAAAATAAGCGCCCTAATTTCGCAAACGTTTCAACGTATGTATCTCATTGCGCTCGATAGTAATGGCATTTTGATGAATTTTGCTAGGATTATCAACTAATAATGTAATCAATCTTGAAGTTGTTATTTTAAGTATGCTGCCTCGCATCGAGCTCTAGATCTCTGATTGGACCAAAACATTTGTGACGTAGCACTGCTTTATTTAACATATTGTTTGCAGTGAAGTTAATAACTGGCGTCACGTTATTATTATTATTATTATTATTATTATTACTATTATTATTATTATTATTATTATTTTATTATTATTATTATTATTATTATTATTATTATTATTATTATTATTATTATTATTATTATTATTATTATTATTATTATTATTATTATTATTATTATATTATACATGACATGACATGACATGACATGACATATGACATATATGCACATGAACGCATGAAGACATGACATGACATGACGACACGACGACGACACACACGACACGACACGACACGAACGACGACACGACACGACACGACACGACACGACACGACACGACACGGCACGGCACGGCACGGCACGGCACGGCACGGCACGGCACGGCACGGCACGGCACGACGCACGGCACGGCACGGCACGGCACGACACGACACGACACGACACGACACGACACGACACTACACTACACTACACTACACTACACTACACTACACTACACTACACTACACTACACTACACTACACTACACTACACTACACTACACTACACTACACTACACTACACTACATTACATTACATTACATTACATTACATTACATTACATTACATTACATTACATTACATTACATTACACTACAGTATATGTCGAAGTATCTGTCTCCTTATAATCACCAGTCTGAAGTAAATTAGTGCAGAGTTATTCTTCACATTTAGTTGTGAATATCGTACATTACATGTTTTTTAGTATTAATAATAATTATGTAGGTGTCCTCATTTTAGGAAGACGATGCAATGGCAATTGCTCGAAGCAAGCGCGATTAATAAATGCTCTCATTCGTCATTTATTTACACCTGGCCTATTTATTTTATTTCATCATTTCGTCGTTTGTCCTCGTTAACAAATCCGCCGACTGGAAAAAAAGATTCTACGAGGCGCTAATCGAGCGTATGATGAATTTGGCCTCAGGGTATCGGAATTTATTTTAAAAATACATTTAAGCAATGTTTGCAGACATTTACGTTAAAAAAGTGCATAACTTTAGTATATATTTTGTCTCAAGAAAATGTTTTGCTTTGTATAGTTCAGAGCAAAACAAGTTTGGCATTCCCGAGAATATTCCAAATTCGATAATCAGTTGAATTACTGCTTGGACAAACATTAAACAGGACAGTTAATTGTCTGGTGGTTTCATCGTGACTTCAAAGCAATGCTACATGAGCGAGGTAGCACATGTTGTTGTGAGTAAATAGGTTTGGCTATTCGCAAAATTAATGATTGATAAATAACACGAGCAACAAATTGATTTGACGAGGAAGTGTTCGTAACAAGTATAATCATAGCGACTAAAGTGATATGAAAACTGGTGAATCTTAGTTGTGAAATAAATAAGTTTGATTAACGCTTTATGTGTTTTACACCCAAAGTTACGTTTTAATTGAATTAATGTAGTGACGAGGTGTGTCAGTATTCATTAGAATAACATTTAGGATACTGTGAACAATCTTGGCGGTCACATCACAAGAAAGGTTAGATGTGAGAACGTTTAATGTGGTACACCGACTGAGGTATCGTTGTTATGAAATGCACCTGATAGAATATGGTTGCATGAAGAGACAAAGAGATTGAAAGGAGAACAGATAGAAATGTCAAATGGTTTAGAATATATCGATGAATATAAACGTATCACCTAAGAAAGATGGATAGTCAAGAGGACGTGAAGCTATTGAAGTACATGAGTAGGGTCGATTAGATGCAAGAAAGTTCTCATTTCACAAAGAATTGTAAATGAATGGAATACATTACCTACTGACAGTATGGATGCTAGTAGCGTGAATCAGTTAAAATCGACACACACTTCATAATGGTAGCACACACGCCAAGGACAGAGTTAGACTGTCGACAAGGCTAACGGTTTCATTGTCCACCTGCCATACAGAGTTAGTTTTCTGGGTGGCAATCTTGTTAAACCTAGTCTTGTTAAATTATGCTGCCTTGAACAATTCGTCAACGTATGTTGTTGTTTTCCCGATATTTAACAGACCGGATTGTCTATAACATTTACAGGGCCATAGTCAAAAGCAAACTGATTCTGTGTATGCCCTACATACGCAATGTTCCTTTCGTCTATACCCAAGTAGGTTTAAAACTGCCAACAAAAGTGTTACCTCCAAAACGCAGGTGTTGTTGTATTTACACATGCCATACTCGTGTCCATGATATTGTCTTAACTTAATATAAACTCACAGGAAGATGGTATCGTCTCAAAACCACCGACATGTATCCACACAGACCGAATCTGGAAGAAAAACGTGCGATCCTTTCGCTACAATTCCCATTTCGAAAGTGAAAGTGAAAGTGGACAACCTACCTGCGTGTGCAGCCAGAACCACCAGCTGTTTCCCCGCGGCGGGACGTCGATGAGGACGAGGGCATCGCGGAGGGAGAAGTTGACGAACCAGACGGCGAGGAAGAGGTTGTCTGTGACGGCGAGCACCCGGAGGAGGAAGGAGGCGAGTGGCGCCGTCGTGTCCCGGGTGAGCACGGCGAACGAGAAGCAGTTGCCGACGAGGCCCAGCATGCAGAGGAAGCCGGCGAAGATCGAGTTGATGACGAAGTTCGAGACGACGGTGCATCGCTCGTCGCCACCGTTGTCGTCGTATACGACGGCAGTGATTACAGCGCTGTCGTTCATGTCCTATCCGTCGTCACCGCGATGTGTATGTGTGTGAATGACGCCGACTGCGGTTCGCCAGTCTACTTACAACGCTGGTCTGTCATCACAGATCGTCATAACACGTTCGTCCTGTCTCCGTCTCGCGACTGGCTGCGCTGTGCTATCGTCTTCGCTCGACGCCATCCTTAAATAGCGAGGAGCGCGATGTCAACCCGAAACAAATCCGTCATCAGTAGGAACACATGGCCTGGCTACTAGCTAGAGATTAACCCCAGTTCAGTGCTTCGGTCGCGTGCAACTGGCGGGATTCGTGAAGCTGTATCTGGAGACGCGTGTCACACCCATCTCTAAGGGCGTCCACGGCGAATAGGTGCTGCCCTATCTTGACGCATCTTGACGAGATGTCTGGTGTTGTTATTGCCGCTCGTGCGTTCAACTGCCAGATCTCTGGGTTGATTAATGGATCGTTCATTCCAGCGACAGTTTTACCTACACGCGCGGCTTAACTGCACCGGCGAATCCATCATTTTAACGCGGCCTTTTTGAAAAGACACATGATATGTTGATCCCGCAGCGACAACGAATTCTGTTTTTACAACGGTTCTGTAATAAGACCCGCTGAGTATTTCAGTGTATGTCTGTTTTTCTTGCAAGACACCCTCGCTTGGCGCCTTCGAAGCTGTTCACGTCTTGGCTTAATCGGTCTCTCGATGAGCTGTGCGTAGATGCAACCCGGCGACAGGACGGAAGATTGCCATCGCATATGTTAGCGACCCTTAGCATATGAATATTTCATCGCACTTAGGGACGTGTTAGTTCTGAGACAAAGGTCTTCTCAGATCTAATAATTGCTTGCCCTTACTAATTGACAATACACGCTCCGGGCTGTCCTCACGTCGTCGCGTCAACGCCTGCCGTCGACAAGATAACGACACCGTGCAGTCGACGTGTCATGTGCAGCCGCATCAAGTCTTTGTGTCGCCTGAAACCACATTGGACGTCGTTAGAGGTACGGACAATTCCGCGACGCTGGGCGAGCACCGACTTAGCGTCTGTCACGAGTCAGGACACCCGCATCCCAGTCCGACTTAGAACGCCTTCTGGAAATGCAGGCGGGCGTGAATTAGGGCACGGTGTGAGCAATTTTTTAATGGGAAACATTGATTAGACGATAAGTGTAGATCGATGCGTATAATACTCACTGTCGCGCTATCACGGCGACATAAGTGTCATCGATGTGGCAAGATGGCGACGCAGTAATTTGCGTCGTTCCCTGTCAAAGCATGAAAGCATGTCTGCACGAATACACGCAAGTATGCGTTTGCGCGGCAGTAGTTTACTGATATATCCATCCCTTTGAGGAAAACAAAAATAGAAATTACTACCAATAATATAAAATGTATGTATTTATGCAACAATGTGTATAATTAAACTGAAGCAATGTTTATTGACAAAATAAAACAGCGCCCACGTAGTAACTCGTCGTCTTTGACTAAGGCAAATATAAATGCCATGCAATACATTATAATATTATAATATATCGTTTTCAAAGTCAACTTTGGTTTATAGTTCTTTCATTCAATCCTTTGTGATAGTAATCGTAGTAGTATTAGTTGGTAGTAGTAGTAGTAGTAGTAGTAGTAGTAGTAGTAGTAGTAGTAGTAGTAGTAGTAGTAGTAGCAGCAGCAGCAGCAGAGCAGCAGCAGAAGTAGAGTCGTAGTAAATCAGAGCAGTCGTAGTAGATAGATAGTAGCAGTAGCAGCAGTATAGTAAGTAGTATTAGTATTAGTATTAGTATTAGTAATTAGTTTAGATTAGGTATTAGTACAGTATGTAGTGCAGTAGCAGTAGTAGCAGCAGCAGCAGCAGCAGCAGCAGCAGCAGAGAGAGAGTCAGTAGTAGTAATAATAATATAATAATAATGTAGTAGTAGAGTAATAATAACTAGTAGTAGTAGTAGCAGTAGTAGTAGTAGTAGTAGTAGTAGTAGCAGAGAGTAACAAAATAAAATACATAATAGTAGTAGTAGTAGTAGCAGTAGAGCAGCAGCAAAGAGCAGTAGTAGTAGCAGTAGCAGTAGTAGTAGTATAAATAGTAGTGTAGTAGTAGTAGTAATAATGTGTAAGTAGTAGTAGAGGAGCAGCAGCAGTAGAGCAGCAGCAGCAGCAGCAGAGCAGCAGCAGCAGTAGCATCAAACAGCAGTTGTAGTAGTAGTAGTAATAATTGTTGAATAATAGTAGTAGTAGTAGAGTAGAGTAGCAGTAGTAGTAGCAGCAGAGTATAAGTAGTTGCAGTAGTAGCAGTAGCAGTAACTGGTTGTAAATAATAGTAGTAGTAGTAGTAGTAGAGCAGCAGCAGAGAGTAGCAGCAGAGTGTAGTAGTAGTAGTAGTAGTAGAGAAGATATAGTAGATAGTAGCAGTAGCACAGAGTAGAGTAGCAGAGCAAGTAGTAGAGTAGTAGCAGAGAAGTAGTGCAGTAGAGCAGTAGTAGAACAATGTTAGTAATAATATATAGTAGTAGTAGTAGTAGTAGCGTAGTAGTAGCAGTAGTAGCAGTAGTAGTAGTAGTAGTAGTAGTAGCAGTAATGTGATAGTAGTAGTAGTAGAATAGTAGTAGTAAACAGTAGTAGTAGCAGTCAGCAGAGCAGTAGCAGCAGCAGCAGCAGCAGCAGCACAAATAGTAGTTGTAGTAGTAGTAGAGCAGAGTAGTAGAGTAGTAGAGATAGCAGTAGTAGTAGTAGAGATAGTAGTAGTAGCAGTAGTAGTAGTAGTAGAGCAGTAGAGTAGAGCAGCAGAGCAGCAGTAGCAGTAGTAGTAGTAGTAGCAGCAGCAGCAGCAGCAGTAGTAGTAGCAGTAGAGTAGCAGCAGTAGCAGTAGCAGTAGCAGTAGTAGTAGTATAGTAGTAGTAGTAGTAGATAAATCAATAGTAGTAGTAGTAGTAGTAGTAGCAATAATGTTGTAATAATAATAGAGTAGCAGTAGTAGTAGTAGAGTAGAATAGTAGTAGCAGTAGTAGTAGTAGAGTAAAAGTAGTAGCAGTAGTAGTAAGAGTAGTAGTAGTAGTAGTAGTAGTAGTAGATAGTAGTAGTAGTAGTAGTAGTAGTAGTAGTAGTAGTAGTAGTAGTAGTAGTAGTAGTAGTAGTAGTAGTAGTAGTAGTAGTAGTAGTAGTAGTAGTTATAACAAAATAGTAGTAGTAGTATAGTAGTAGTAGTAGTAGTAGATTGTGTAGCAGTAGTAATAGATAGTATAGTAGTAGTAGTAGTAGTAGTAGTAGTAGTAGTAGTAGTAGTAGTAGTAGTAGTAGTAGTAGTAGTAGTAGTAGTAGTAATTTAAGCCATGCTACACAAAGCGCCTCATCCGAGTTACTATACGACTCTAAATTAAGAGACGGTCTACAAAACAATGTCCAGCATTGTATTGTAGAAAGTAAAGTAAAGTTCTTATATAGCGCCTTAGGAATGCTTACAGAGCTTTACACTTTACTTCCCTGACAGATCTGTTCAATTTAACATCATTTCGCCTTCTCTTGGAAGTATCCAGCCACGCTACAACTGATGTGCCAAGACCACTCTACACTCATATCCACCACTGGCTGTGGCTGGGTGAACTGTAGCACCTTGGCCGAATTTGTCAAGGGTTTGATACGGCAACAAAGGATTCAAAAATAGACTCTCTGTATTACGAATCGGAAGTTATATAGCCACTGCGCCCAGTCGGGTATTTATGAGAAATTGACTTTGGAAATGTATTGATAATTAAGTAATGTGCCACCTCATGGGAAACTAGTCACGGTTTTACTTACGTGAAAATGTTGGCCTCCCATTTTTACTTCCTAGTTATTCCACACTGATTGCGCCAGCGTAACTATTGTCATAGATTATTCATTTTGTATCGTAAATTATCTACAGCCTGTCTGTTATGTTATTTTAAGATTTTCACCGGGTGATAGCCCTTTTCATATGACATATTCTCACATGTGTTTTGCCAAAATCTAAATTTGTTGATGACTGTCTTATTAAATTAGTTATGGAATAAAATACACAATCCATAGCTGAAGCGTTGGCATAAAGTCGTGACTCGACAAAACAGGTTCCGTTTACAAATAACATCACTGTCAACCCCGTTGTTATTTGTTAAACATGATGTAAATTATAACCCAGTTTTATGCAGTTATTTTTGTGTCATTTCAAACGCGAACGAGCTTAAATAAATGTCTGTTATTTTAATACCACTATACAACAACAAACAATAAAACACACCAGACGACTGCGATCGTGTTCCGAAAAAAACTTGCATGAACAACATTTTATGCATTTGCTTTACTGTTTTTCGAGCTGCAGTAATTCGTTTTATTATCAGCAATTCATCAACAGGAGCAATAAAGAAAAGGTATGTGAGTCAAACCTAATTCAAAACCAACCCATACCAACAGATTCCTCATCATAATACTGTCGGGGCAGACACCTTGATGGAGGAGATTCAATTTAGTTTGCATAAAGCTGTGAAAAATGACATCTTCACGAAATATTATAATCTTCTTTTTTGCGCGATCGATACACATCACCCATCTATGTTAACAAGCATTTTGGTGAGAAACGTGCATGCATTTTTTCGGGACAAGATGGCGGTCGTGTATTGTACTTGATTGCTCCTGTTGATGAATTGCTGATAATAAAACGAATTACTGCAGCTCGAAAAACAGTAAAGCAAATGCATAAAATGTTGTTCATGCAAGTTTTTTCGGAACACGATCGCAGTCGTCTGGTGTGTTTTATTGTTTGTTGTTGTATAGTGGTAATAAAATAACAGACATTTATTTAAGCTCTTTCGCGTTTGAAATGACACAAAAATAACTGCATAAAACTGGGTTATAATTTACATCATGTTTTACAAATAACAACGGGGTTGACAGTGATGTTATTTGTAAACGGAACCTGTTTTGGCGTGTGACTGGTAAATGTCGACTAGATAGCAACAAAACACCTCGGACGACAACATATGCACAAACAACCGACAATATCTGTTTACAGCCGCATTTTACCCTTCACGAACCTACAACTCTTTCTCCGCGATACGAAACAAGTGCACACTGAACATCAACAACTAGTACAAAAACAGCTTCTGCCAGGTTATCCATTGGGGACAAGTCTCGCTACATCGGCCATAAAACCAAACTCAGATTAGTGTGTTTAGCCACCCAGATACACATATCATTGGCGGTTTTTGGGTTAAGTGGAAATGGAGGAACACAAATTTTACGGCCTTCGATATAGCCACTGCATTGGCTTTTTGTCCGATGTCGTGTTGGCTTTGAAATATTAAGTTCTATTACTTACCAGGCACTTTCATGTAAGCCACCATCGCAATTACATTCAATAATCCTGTAAGAAAACTTATCCAAATTCGATCATCTAATTCTGTTTTACTTTTTGTCCATACAGTAATTACAAATATTGTGACTGGGACAACTACTATTTGAAATTCTAGCGTTAGATCGGTTGAAAATGTTGACAAATTCCGTCGCGACACTGGACCTTCATCGATCGCGACAATGTTCCACGTAAAATATTTCATTTGGGAACGTTAGTTAAAGTACTGATTGCATTCCTTAGCTACGATACTCTGTGCCGTTACGACACGCAACGCCGTTAGTTCTATTCTCCAGAGACGGATGTCAGAAAATGGATAGGTCTAACATTCGTGGGTCATTTAGCATATCTGTTTATATAATTGCTCTCCGGAATGCATTTTTCCTGTTCAGTTTATCATAATACGTGTTCTGTTGAGACGACGTGAAGTAAAGGCCATGTAAATGCATGTGCTGATCGTTATGTTGTTTTCCCGTCATACGTTAGTTAAATGATTAATATTTTATATGCTTGCTTTTCGTATCAATGGCCAGCTATAATAATAAACATGTCTTGCAAGTAAGAGGGTCATAAAGTCATGACGCGGTAGAAGGAACTGATGACATTTTATACGAGCTTATTATGTAAGAAAGCGTCTTTCAAACTTATCAACACAACATCATAAGATAGATCGATGGAAACCACCTGAATTCACAGTCTAGACTAAGTACTGAGATGTCGTTATAGCGAGTTACGAGAAGGTTGAATACCGTAACTGTTATTTGTATCGCATGATGTAAATTTTCACCCAAATTTCTGGATTACGTGCCTGGATTATATGCCTGGATCTTCGAGTTCTTGGAGAAAAGGTTTCTAGTCTTGTAAATTACCCTCCCTCATTCTCCTTTATTAGTTTGATATATGACTTGTCTTGTTTGTCTTTTGTTTTATGTATTTTATTCTATTTTAGCAGATACTTTATTGTTTGTAATTACAAATGCGACGAGATGCGGTAATTCTCTTTTATTTTATCAGTAATACATCAACACGAACAATAAACGAGAAGACAGCGATCGTGTTCCGAAAAAAAGGCATTCATTGACCACGCGGTTAGATTTAATACGGCACAGCTGCGCACGGCTCTAATCGATTTACGAGAAACTGGTTTTCTGTCTGGCCGTGCAAACACCTACTTCTTTGTGAAAGGTGCGATCGATTGCTCGACAAGGAGAGTGAGAGCGACCTATAAGTGCATTCACTGCATTTGTCTTTTGACAAGTTTTCAAAGGACGCTGGCGCTAAAAGCAGGTTAGCAATGAACTTGTTCCGGCTTCTTCTACGTTCGCCTGTAAGGGAAAGGCTGACGTTTTACAATGAGATGCACTGTAAGCGAGGAGTCAGCTCATCGAATCAGCTAATGACGCACTTAAAGATTTGTCATGTGTAAGAATAGTTTATATCGTGTAGCTGCAGATCAGTCAAAGGACTTGCGGGTCCTTAAGACTTGCGGTGTGTGTGTGTGGTGTGTGTGTGCGTGTGCGTGTGTGTGGTGTCGTGTGCTGTGTGCGTGTGCGTGTGCGTGTGCGGTGTGCGTGTGCGTGGCGTGGCGTGCGCGTGCGCGTGTGCGTGCGCGTGTGCGTGTGCGTGTGCGTGTGCGTGTATGTGTGTATGCGCGCGTGTGTGTGTGTATGCGTGTGTGAATGTGTGTGTATGTGTGTGTGTGCGCGCGCGTGTGTGTGTGTGCATGCGTATGCGTGTGTTTATTTGTTATAACCAGCATTCCTTTAGTGAGGTACCTCTGTGACGAAGTGAACTGTTGCTCCGACCCAGTAAGGGTGCTCAATGAGTGTCGTAAATGATCTGCCGTCACAACACGTAACATTAATCTAAAGAATGCGCTTATGAAATGTTATAGGCAGATGCAGTAACGCCACTTCTGAAATACCACGACACTATTAAAAAATACATTTATGGCATTCATACAATGCACATTCTTTGAGCATTGAAGAAATACCATTTCGCCGACATTCCACTAAATAAGGATCACAGGCAGATTCCACGAATCGTTCGCACATTAAGCCGTTGGACTTTATCGTAAATGTTACGAAATCTTTATCAGACATCCGTGATTGAGGGAGAAGAAGAATGAAAACACATGAAGTAGCTTGCGTAACCTGCGTCCTATTGCTTCCTTCTATATGTTACATTATGATTGTGATTTTGCACACTTCAGTTGAATTCATTAATGTGCCGGATGTTCATGTAACATACGTACATTCGACAACGTGTTGTAAACACGAGTGACGCCTTACACAGGTCGCTTCACAGAGTGGAAAGACAACGCGATATTTGAGAAACCTTGCTTTCACAAATATGTCAATCTTACGGGCTTCTGACGTAATTAATCTAGTCTCTTACGACAGAGTGTTCGTTACGAAATATGTGCGACAAAAGGCACATTGTGTGGTTTGTTTATAATTTCGCACATATGACATTTGCTGTCGTCCTTCTTTTTAGTGTTTTTTGCCAGTCAACATGTCATTAATGCGATTCGTAATAAATTATCTGAAAGCACAACTCGCATTCGCTGTCAAGGATCACGTCTAACACTTCAAAGTACGTTTTTATGGACGGAATATCACAACGATCAGGATTTTAGCGATGATCTAAAGAGTAAAGTTCTGAAATTTGCTGAAGATATACAATTGTTTAGAAAGAAAAAGTGTAAACTTGACGGTGATAAAAAACCGCCACAAGAGAATCTAAAAAACGAAACAAATGATGAGACAAGTAGTAGATGATACGCATGGCTATGGTAGGGATCATGGACATCATAGCATGGACTGGTTATCGAGCCCAGTCTCGAAAGAAAGTGAAATAAATATTAAAACAAAATGGCGTCCAATACATTGTTGTCTAGAGACCGTACCACGGACTATTTGATAACTTTGAGTTTTCGTAATACGGACCATTCCATTGACTATTCTAGAATGATAAACAATTTAAGAAGACTGTCGCCTTATATTGTATAAATAGTATTTTGATATGTGCAAATAAAATCATTTATGCGATTACGTGGAATTCATACCATAATTTGTAGTAGCATCTGCAATATAAATATTCAAGGATGTATTAAAACGGAAGACAATAGCGATATAATAGTTAGATGACTCTGATTCTGACGATGTAGGACATGCTACCTTAAGAGGACGTTACTGTCAATGTTTGCGATTTGGCAATGTTTGCGATTTGTCTGCATATACAAGTAGGTTGTGACTTATGAGTAGGATTAGGACCTGCGCTTTATGTTCTACTCTTAGTGAGTAGAATGTAGAAATTTGTATTATACAATGTCAATGTTTTATTACGTGTAACAAATTGCAGTGTATGTAAGATTTAACAAGATTTAACAAGATTGCCACCTAGAGATTCAACTCTAGATGGCAGGTGGACTAGGAAGCCATTTGGCTTATCGAGAGTCCAACCTATCTATCTAAGTATACCCCGCCCTTCTTAGGTATATGTCGATTTCATTTTTAAATATATTAACACTACTAGCACCTACACAATCAGCTGATAATCTGTTCCATTCGTTTACTGTTCTTTGTGAAAATGAAAATTTTCTAATATCTAGTCTACACTGCTTCTTTGCTAATGTAACTCCATGTCCTCTAGTCCTTCTCTCTTCCTTAACCGAGAAAAAAATATTTCTGTCAATATTTTCATATCCATTCAATATTTTAAACACCTCAATCTGATCTCCTCTCAATTTTCTGGTTTCTAGTGTTGTTAAACCACATTCTTTTAGACGCATTTCATAACTAATATTCTTGAGTTTTTGTATCATTTTGATTGCTCTCCTTTGTACTCTTTCTAGCATATCAATATCCTTCTTGCGATATGGCCTCCATGCTTGTATACAATATTCTAAGTGAGGCCTAACTATTGTTTTATACAGCGGTATTATTAGTTCTTTTTCTTTGTACACTATATTTCGCCTAATTAATCCAAGAATTTGGTTTCCCTTCGCTGCTGCAATTCCACACTGCTCTGATACCTTCATGTCAGCACTAATAGTTAACCCTAAGTCCTTTTCCTTTAAGGTAGTATTTAGTACAGTATCACCCATTGTATATTGTGCATCTTCATTCCCATGTCCTGTGTGAAGGCACTTACACTTTCCAAAATTAAACAGCATTTGCCACTTCTCAGACCATTCTATCAACTTATTAAGATCATCTTGTAAATGCTGTCTATCTGCATCACTTTTAATTTTCCTAAACACTTTTGTGTCGTCCGCAAACTTCAACACCTTGCTTGTTATGTCATCATCCAAATCATTGATATATATTAAGAATAAAATAGGTCCCAGTACTGATCCCTGCGGTACTCCACTCAAAACCGCTTTCCAGTTTGAAACCTCCCCATCAACTACTACTCTTTGTCTTCTATCAATAAGCCATTTTTCTATCCAGTTGATCATTCCATTTCCTATGCCATGGGCCTTTAGTTTAAGTAGTAGTCTTTGGTGTGGCACTTTGTCAAAGGCTTTTTAAAAATCTAAGTAGATTATATCTACTGGTGATCCCTCATCTAGCAACTTTGTGACATCTTCCAAAAAACATAACATATTTGTTAAGCATGACCTCGCTTTTAAAAACCCATGTTGAGATGGGTTTATCAATTTATTTTTAACAAGAAAATCAACCAGGTGATCTTTAATTAGTCTTTCTAATAGTTTGCAAATCACCGATGTTAAACTCACTGGTCTATAGTTCTCTGACTTGTTTCTCGAACCTTTTTTAAATAATGGTATAATGTTTGCTTCTTTCCATTCTAACGGAACTATTCCCTCCTCTAATGACAAATTGAACACTGTTGCAAGCGGTATGCTGATTTGTTCTACAATTTCCAATAGTAATTTGGGAGGAATCCCATCCACTCTAGGTGATTTATTATCCTTCATATCTCTTATTTTCATAGCTACCATTGTTGGGGTTACAATTAGTTGTCCTAAATAGTCAAACTCTCTCCCTTCGAACTTAGTCTCAAGTACTGGTAATATACTAATATCTTCCCTGGTAAACACCGAACTAAAGTACTCATTTAGGTTTTCTGCCATTAAGAATCCCTCTGTTATTATGTTTCCATCACTACCTTCTAGAGGACCGACCTTATCCTGAACTTTCTGTTTACTTCGAACATACGCATAAAAACTCTTGCTGTCATGTTTTATATTAAAAGCTATTTTTTGTTCGTAGCTTCTCTTTGAATTTCTAATTTCAGCTGTAGCTTGATTAAGTGCTTCTTTATAAATGCTATAGTCTTCTTCACTTCCGGTATGTCTATATGTCTTCCACATCATTTGCTTGTACTTGATTTTTCTAATGGCTTCCTTCGATAAGTGTTTCTTCTTTGACCGTTTCCCCTGTTTTTTCAAGGGGACAAATTTGTCAACGACGCAGTCAATTTCACTCTTTAAAATATTACAGCATTCTGTTGCTGTCTTATTCTTCAGTGTGTTATTCCAGTCTATCTTTGCTAAATATTCCCTTATATCTTCCTTTGTGAAAATTTTTCCTGTACCTTATTTTTCTATTCCGTTCTCCCTTTACTTTGATGATAAAATGTATCTGGTTGTGATCACTACACCCCAGTGGCTCACATATCTTGACATTATCAAAAATTCCTTCTGTGAGCTCAATACTATGTCTAACACGTTCTCGCCCCTGGTTGCTTCTAACACATGTTGAGAAAGGAAACTATCTTGTACTAAATTTAAAAACTCTTGATCCTCTCTCCCGGTACTCTGTAGAGATGTCCACTGTATATGCCCATGGTTAAAATCCCCCATAATAATACAGTCCCGTTTACTCACTTCTTTGATAGCGTTATGTATTTTTTCATTCTCTTCCATGCTTATGCTTGGACTCCGATACACTAACCCAACAGTTAATGTTGACTTTCCTGTAACTATGTTACACCAGACAGCTTCTTCACATTCTGCTTCTTTTTCTAATTTTATTTCATAAGCTTGGATGGATTCTTTAATATATAAAATAACTCCGCCTCCCCTTCTTCCTAATCTATCTTTCCTAAACATTACATACCCTGTCATTCCTAATTCGGCATCTGATATATCGGGTGTGGCCCAAGATTCAGTTATACCTATTATGTGAGGGTCAATATCTTCTACCATAATGTTTAGTTCATTTCTTTTGTTTACTATGCTCCTTGCATTTAAACAAACACATTTATATCCTAATTCCGTAGGGCTTTCCAGGCTGTTCTTTGCTGATGTCTTTTTGCTATCTTTATCTATGCCTCTAGTATTTGGCTTCTCTGTGTATCCCCCCTGCGAAACTAGTTTAAAAAGTTGCAACCAGTTCCATTATTCATCGATCGAAGAAGGTTCTCGGAGAACACTGCTGCGCCCTTTCCGCTTAGATGAAGGCCATCTCTCATAAACATGTCTTCTTTACCAACAAAATATCCCCAGAAATCTACAAATCCAACTCCTTCTTCACACATTTGCTCTAATAGTCCGTTAATTGCCATCCTCTTGCAATTTCTAAATGTTGTTCCCCTTCCCCTCATCACTGGCAAGATTCCTGAAAGTATGATCTGTTCAACTCTCGTCTTCTTCATTGTCTCTACCAACTCTCTGTATCTCTTTACTATCCTGGTTGTTCCATCCCTGTCTGCATTGTTCGTCCCTACGTGTACTAATATAGACCCCCCTTGGCCATGCCCCAATACGTTCTCTACCCGTTCAGTCACATGCTCTATCCTAGCCCCCGGAAGACAAACAACAACGTCTTCTCCTTTGCTTAATGTCCTGTCTGTCTTTCGCAAAATGGAGTCTCCCATAAATACCCTTTCTGTTCTCAATGCCCCCTCGATCACTGCTTCAGAGTAGCTCCTCCGTTTTGCATCTCCCTGGTTGCTGACTTTTCCCCCTGCCGCTTTCTCTGTTGTTCCTTTCTTTCCGGTCTCTTTTCTTCCTGTCATCATCCTTGTTATTGACTTCCGTTTGGTCACATCACCTCTCACTTCCTTTCTTCCATTCGTCTTACCTCCTGTCGCATCTACTTCTCTCATCTCCTGTCCCCTTGTCCCTCCCTCCTTCTCTACTGTCACTTTCTCCCCTGTCACCTTCCTGCATGTCATGTTTCCTGTTGTTCTTTCTCCATTTGTTGTCCTTGCAATCACCCTCCCTCCACTCTGCATCCCCTTCACAATATCCGTTAGCCTAGCTAACTCTGCTGTCAGACAGTCCACTTTCCAACACCCTAAACATTGGAACGTAAACCCTTCCTCCGTTGTCTCTGACCATGTTTTTCCGCACCCCGATACGGCAAAATCCACCAAGCTGTGGCAGTGGTTACACACCAAGTGCCTCCTTGCCTTCACTTGCCGCTTGCCAGGTGCCATATTAGATTTGTCAAAATCAACTCTTAGTTTAAACCAACTTAGTCTTTAGAAAGACTGTTTGTTTATTTTGTACAGCAACTGCAGCACACTTTATGTTATAAACAACTTACTACCTATACTACCATGAACGATAAGTTTAGTCTGTACTGGTACCGTTCCCTAGCGGACACGTTGGACACTACCTATATAAACAAACAAGGGTTTCCTACTAAAACGCTTGTTTATTTTTAATAACAATGATACCTATTCACAGTTTTATCTTACATATGTAGTTGTTACTCTTATTGCTTTATCTCTTATATACTATATCAAATAAAGAGATTTGCTCAATCTTGTTTACAATTTGTCGAAGCCTAGATTACCCTTTTATCACCCACTATACTAATCTGTTCAAAAATACTGTTAACTAACAAACTTTAACCCAAACTACTACTCAATATATGTCCAGTACCACTTTATGAATAACCTTAACACAAGAATAATACTTATCAATCAATATTTCCGCTTGTTTTTCAAATTTTATACACCACCAATTTCAAACCTCTACATCCACCAATTTTCCCGCCAATTATGCTCCTTGTGTCACAGTGCGGGTATACGTATTACTAACTATTCCGTGACAACGTTTCTCGATGATTTATGTATGCTTCGTTTTAAATGCATTGATTGCGTTAGCACAGATTGTTATGTGTTACACTGCGGGAATGGCCGCCCAATCTTTGGCAATCTTTCATCTAATAACAGTAGGCCCTATTTATACATTACTTCGACGACAATATTCACCTCTATCCTTTCAATCGTTATGGTACATTTATTAAATGACATTCACCAACAACAAGTCTTATTTATTTAATGTAGCCAGCGAGGCCAGATTTCTGCCATTATGCATCAACAGGGAATAAATACTAATTGCTTACAACCTAAATTATGTTGTTAGTTGATTATTCTAAGTTTACAATTTTTTTAATTAAATGTTTTTTATATGGTCGGGATGTCTTAATGACGATTCTGAAAGTTAACGTATGTCCCAAACAACATGCTTTCCATGCAATTTTTATCTTCCCGGCGACAAAGCTCAATGAATGTTTGCAATCAATATGCGAAACAAAGTGATATGCTAATTACTAACCGATCAATAATACATTATTGGTTTATTCCACATTTCGTCACACTTAATATTCTAGCGTTCTTCGTATACAGGAAAGGTTTACGTCTCATAATCGTCAGTAAAGCTTTGAATTGGCTCATCGCCCTACAGTTTCCGGTTTACGGGTGCCTGATTACAAATATACGTGTCAAACGAGTTGTATAGAAAATTACACGAGCATCGACCAAACATTGATTCTTGTATTGATAGAAAATACACTTCTTATTGTCGATTTGCCATTATTAATAATATCGCATTAAGTTCGATTGACCGAAAAATTTGAACATAGACGGTGAAACGCGGAATATTGACACAGTCGTGGTCTTGCCGTCATTACTAGTTGTTGTCGTCTGTAATTAGTCAAGTTAATAGTTGTTGTCGTCCGTAATTAGTCAAGTTACCTTGACGCTGTAAATAGCGTGACCTACGTCCACCTCACCTAACGAAAAATCTACATACGTCAGTGCCTGCTTCAAGAGAACTAGATACGTCAGTGCCTGCTTCAAGAGAACTAGATACGTCAGTGCCTGCTTCAAGAGAACTAGATACGTCAGTGCCTGCTTCAAGAGAACTACATACGTCAGTGCCTGCTTCTAGAAAACTAGATACGTCAGTGCCTGCTTCAAGAGAACTAGATACGTCAGTGCCTGCTTCAAGAGAACTAGATACGTCAGTGCCTGCTTCTAGAAAACTAGATACGTCAGTGCCTGCTTCAAGAGAACTAGATACGTCAGTGCCTGCTTCAAGAGAACTAGATACGTCAGTGCCTGCTTCAAGAGAACTAGATACGTCAGTGCCTGCTTCAAGAGAACTAGATACGTCAGTGCCTGCTTCAAGAGAACTAGATACGTCAGTGCCTGCTTCAAGAGAACTAGATACGTCAGTGCCTGTTTCAAGAGAACTAGATACGTCAGTGCCTGCTTCAAGTGAACTAGATACGTCAGTGCCTGCTTCTAGAGAACTAGATACGTCAGTGCCTGTTTCAAGAGAACTAGATACGTCAGTGCCTGCTTCTAGAGAACTAGATACGTCAGTGCCTGCTTCAAGAGAACTAGATACGTCAGTGCCTGCTTCAAGAGAACTAGATACGTCAGTGCCTGCTTCTAGATAACTAGATACGTCAGTGCCTGCTTCTAGAGAACTAGATACGTCAGTGCTTGATTCTAGATAACTAGATAAGTCAGTGCCTGCTTCTAGAGAACTAGACACGTCAGTGCCTGATTCTAGAGAACTAGATACGTCAGTGCCTGCTTCTAGAGAACTAGATACGTCAGTGCCTGCTTCTAGAGAACTAGATACGTCAGTGCCTGCTTCTAGAGAACTAGATACGTCAGTGCCTGCTTCTAGAGAACTAGATACGTCGGTGCCTGCTTCTAGAGAACTAGATACGTCAGTGCCTGCTTCTAGAGAACTAGATACGTCAGTGCCTGCTTCTAGGGAACTAGATACGTCAGTGCCTGCTTCTAGAGAACTAGAAACGTCAGTGCCTGCTTCTAGAGAACTAGACACGTCAGTGCCTGTTTCTAGAGAACTAGACACGTCAGTGCCTGCTTCTAGAGAACTAGACACGTCAGTGCCTGCTTCTAGAGAACTAGACACGCCAGTGCCTGCTTCTAGAGAACTAGACACGTCAGTGCCTGCTTCTAGAGAACTAGACACGTCGGTGCCTGCTTCTAGAGAACACGAATTGTTGAACGTTTGGTAAATAGTCGCTTCAATACAGGAATTTATCAAACCGTTGTAATCATTAGTCATAAACACCACTTAATAATTAGATTACTATCCAAATGTATTTGTAATTATGTGATTATTTGTGCTGTCAGAATTGTTTTTCCGGAAATATGTCTAGTTCAAAATGATTTGCTTTGTTAACTACGTTTTGCGAAGTACATCAACGGTAATTCCTTAAAAATGAACTGTTACATTGTGTAATATAGAACAACACATAATACGTTTTGAACTATATTCAAACATATTGGGATCTACCGTCAACTCTTGTTGCGAAACGGCCGTCAGGTTAAGAAGTACTGCATCTCGTGACACCGTAAGTAGATTTATCGACTTAGGGCAGAGGCCAGGCGTCAATTTTTAACTAGCCCGTGTCCGGCGGTTATTTGTCTAGAAAAGACGTTCTTAACCCAAGGGAGGCAACACAACATGTGGTCGCCATGCCATTTTGAGTGGGTTGCCAAAAGTCTACTCTGACTGCATAAACCTTCCGTTATTGTCGTGCTTGTCCGAACTACTTGGATTCTAACGAACCGTGTTTACCGAATGGTGCGTGAATCTAAAACAATGTTATCCGTGACGTAGACTAACATGGGTTGTGTCGTTTGCAGCTGATATGAGCTTGTCATAGTACGTGTGCTGCCACCGAAAATACACGAAAATCTGTCCCGCTTGCATGTCACTCTACATTTCAAGCACTTACTTAGCTACAAATGCCATCTTCTATCTATGTATAAGAAGTAAAAAATAAAAAAATATCATTCTGGCTAGACAGTATATCGCGCAGGTATTGAATAGCGCATATTTCTTTAGAATTATAAATATTTCTGTTTAATGTATTATAGGTATTCAACCGTATATACTGGTTAGGGTGAACCGTATATCCCCCGTGGGAAGTATTGCATTTCTATTCAGTCCCTTTTCAACAATACTCGTGATTACTTGTTGACATGTCTAAAATGTTGTATTTATTAATACCGGAATGTAATTCTTAATTGTTGTAGTTGGAAATAAACAGGTTACTTACTTACTTACTTACTTACTTACTTACAGTGCATAATGGACACGTCTCACCAAGTCATAGTGAGCATCGTCTTGTGTTATCTCTTATTATAAGGTCTACGTTTGCGTAATCTGCTTCATGTTATTAACCGTAGACACTGGCGTGCTTCCCTAATCCTTCCGTACTTTTAGTTTTTGGTTTGTGTTCTACGCAGACAAGATACTGAATGGCGTAGATTTGATTATTCGTCCGCGTCATGCAGGCGCCTTTAATACAGATTTCCATTTGTCAATTATTTGTGCTATTAGCTGAATTGCCACGATTTACATTAACTTTTTTCTTACAGATCGAGCCACGTATTTACCAATGCATGTTTTGTAGCTAAATAACCACGAAATACTGTGTACTGTAATGCGCATCTTCAGTATATCCTTCGAAATCTAACCGCCATCTCGTACACAAAAGTGTTATGGGCAGTATTTTGTCCAAAGAAAATAATTATTGTTTAGTCTATTCTTAATGTCCAACACTAAATCCGAGCCACCACCTTAATGCACTGCTTTGTAAAATTTAACCTCTCCATTCTTCCCACCGGTGATAAATTATGGGTATTGTTGCAGTTTGTTTAAACAACCTTAATTGTTACTCTACATGTGTGGAAGCGTTCGTTTACGACATCGTTATTTTTATCTCAACCATATCACTTGCATGCACACACACACACAAACTGCAATAAGCTGAACTATTAGCCAACATTTATGGGTAGTTATATATCCAAGAGCATATTCATAGATTACATTGTTATATTCCAAAAAAATTATGCGATGTTCTCACCAAGAATCAAATTCAAAACATTTATTGTCTCCCTTCTATAGCGCTAAAAATATTCGACACGTCTGTCTACATCCACCTCCATATTTGTAAATAACTGTATCGTCTGTACGATGCCATAGACAAATATTAGAAACCGTCTTTACAACTGTAGGTATAGCCCTTTGAAATATTGAGCTCCGTCTGCCGGAACCCCCGGCTAAGAAGGCAAACCACCCGCAACTGCTAGGTAACAAGGCCCGGCCAAACAATTCAACCCACACATACATGGACATACATAAGATAGAGACTCACATTACGTTTTGAAATAAAGACTCCTATTTATTGTTTAATTGATTGTTGTATATCATTTATCACTAGTTATAACCACGAAGGAGGGATAATCAAGCAAATCCTCCGACCGGAATTTACATTGAAGCAAAAAAACAGGTTCGGAATTGCTGGTGTGCAATATACGTCGCGAAAGCTGTTATTTGAGGGAATATTTTAATTTATGTAATTAACGTAGCTTGAAAATGGAGCTGCGATAGAGCTTCATTGGTTTTGTTTGATTTTTTGGTATTTGTTGATTGCTAATAAGAATGTTTAAGAAATGGCGAAATGCAAACGAGTGAAAGTAAAAGTAAAGGTAAGTTTTTATATAGCGCAGTACCCAATCCTCAGGATTGCTCAAAGCGTTTTACACTTTACTTCCCTGGAAGACCTGTTCAAACAGGCACCATCTCAACTTCTCATGGAAGCATCTAGCCATATGCTATCATTAATGCGCAAAGGTTGCTGGTACACATACCCGCCCCTCTCTATAGCCAGGTACTCATTTTTACACCTGAGTATGTAGAGTGAAAAAAACATGCCCAAAGTTTTAACACCGCAGCACAGGATTCGAACCCGGGTTCTCTTAGTCGAGTGTCCAAAGCTCTACCTCTGAACCTCTGTAGTAGATGTTTACAAATATAGATATGCTATGGAGATGTACTTATGCACTCTTGGAACGATTCATGTGGTTCTTTTCCAGCCAATTGGTCACTGTTATCGTCACCAAGAAGAAACATTGTCAATTTTCATCGTGTGGGCACCCACTCCACCATGGCAAGATAAACAGACAAAAACACTTCAATGTTGACGTGGCTGACCTTCGATCCTCAACGAAACAAGCGACCCATCTGGAAATTACACGTCAACGGTCCGTCCCAAGCCGACCATAGATGATGATAACTGGTTGTTTAAATATGATCGTGATACCAACACAATAAAGCCACATGTCACAGCGCAGTCGAAATGAACAGAAACATACTCGTAATCACTGCACACCGTCTAAATAAACCAGCCTTCGCAATTTAATATAATAATTAGACAAACATTAAGCAGCATTCGTCTGGACGTACCGGTGAAATGTACTGTCCTGGTTGGAACTGACATCGATATCAAAACAACTCGTCTTCAGTCTCACGGGAGCGTGGCAACGCCTGTTGATCGCTGACACGTCTGCTCGACGGCTGTAATCACGTTGCGAGTGGCGGGGTACATATCCCTCCGGACAGAATGCGGGACAGATCTGACGCGCTCCGAGCTCATGTTAATATGCTCTGCCATGCAGAGCGACCTGCTCGTCTCTGACGTGGACGAAGAGCCGGATACGGATTAACTTAACTGTAATACCGTGCAGAAACAGTCGTTCAACACACATCAAATGGAACTACGACTATTGATACTAGCTACGTCACTTGTCTTTATTTATAATATCTTTACAGCATATCTTCATTTTTTTATTTTCTATAAACGTGTTTGACGAAAACTGTATCCGGTATTCACTCTTTTCTCGGGAAGAATTCAGTCTCGTTTCAAGTACTGCGCGAAAGTAGTACATTAAATTAATTCCATGGCTATCCACAAACAACCATTCCGTCACATGTTAATAGACATAATGATATGCCAATAAATAAATTGTGTATAATTTTATTATCATTTTCATCGAAGTAGCAGAGCAATACACAATATTTTGTATTCTATAACTGAAAAAGCATTCGTCCAAAACGAACATAATTATCTGCCCTGGTGAAGCAGTCACTTGCAATAGGCCAACTTCCTTTCGAAATGATACGAATCACTGCTAAAGATTAACACTTCCGACAGCTCCACGCTGGACAAACATCGATCGTCGTTGTATCGCCTGTAATCTACAGTTTTTTGACGTGTTAAATTTGGCACAGCGAAGCAGACATAGATAGAATTATAGCCTTGCCGATACAGAAGACATTTGTCACGTTGAGTGCCTGTGGACAATTTAAGAGAATGTCCCGAATCTGGACGGTTCACATCTGTCGCCGGATTAATAGTCTTATAAGAACAACATTTATATTACGTAAACATCATCATATCATATATATATATATATATATATATATATATATATATATATATATATATATATATATATATATATATATATTATACATAGTATAGTAGTGTATGTATGTGTATGTCTGTCTGTCTGTCTGTCTGTCTGTCTGTCTGTCTGTCTGTCTGTCTGTCTGTCTGTCTGTCTGTCTGTCTGTCTGTCTGTCTGTCTGTCTGTCTGTCTGTCTGTCTGTCTGTCTGTCTGTCTGTCTGTCTGTCTGTCTGTCTGTCTGTCTGTCTGTCTGTCTGTCTGTCTGTCTGTCTGTCTGTCTGTCTGTCTGTCTGTCTGTCTGTCTGTCTGTCTGTTGTCTGTCTGTCTGTCTGTCTGTCTGTCTGTCTGTCTGTCTGTCTGTCTGTCTGTGTGGGAGATGAGTGATTGAGTGATTGAGTGATTGAGTGATTGAGTGATTGAGTGATTGAGTGATTGAGTGATTGAGTGATTGAGTGATTGAGTGATTGAGTGATTGAGTGGTTGAGTGACTGAGTGACTGAGTGAGTAACTGAGTGAGTGAGTGAGTGGGTGGGTGGGTGGGTGGGTGGGTGAGTGAGTTCGTGAGTCAGTTCGTGAGCGAGTGAGGTGATTTTGTGAGTGGTGAGTGAGTTTGTAGTGATTGTGAGTAGTGAGTGAGTGAGTGAGTGGGTGGTGGTGGTGGGTGCGTTCGTTCGTTCGTTCGTTCGTTCGTTCGTTCGTTCGTTCGTTCGTTCGTTCGTTCGTTCGTTCGTTCGTTCGTTCGTTCGTTCGTTCGTTCGTTCGTTCGTTCGTTCGTTCGTTCGTTCGTTCGTTCGTGTCGTTCGTGGTGAGTGAGTGAGTGAGTGAGTGAGTGAGTGAGTGAGTGAGTGAGTGAGTGGTGAGTGAGTGAGTGAGTGAGTGAGTGAGTGAGTGAGTGAGTGAGTGAGTGAGTGAGTGAGTGAGTGAGTGAGTGAGTCAGTGAGTGAGTGAGTCAGTGAGTGAGTCAGTGAGTGAGTCAGTGAGTGAGTCAGTGAGTGAGTGAGTGAGTGAGTGAGTCAGTGAGTGAGTGAGTGAGTGAGTGAGTGAGTGAGTGTGAGTGAGTGAGTGAGTGAGTGAGTGAGTGAGTGAGTGAGTGAGTGAGTGAGTGAGTGAGTGAGTGAGTGAGTGAGTGAGTGTGAGTCAGTGAGTGAGTCAGTGAGTCAGTGAGTCAGTGAGTCAGTAGTCAGTGAGTCAGTGAGTCAGTGAGTGAGCAACTGTGGGTGTTTCGTGTGTGTATATTTTGTATGATGACAGGGATGGAAAAGGACACAACATACACAACATTTCCCATCACACTGATACATTTATAATAGTAATGAAAGTAGTTCTATGACACTAACGGTTCGCCTTGTCCTTCTAAACTTACAATAGTGCGTCGACAAGTGTAAAGGAAGCATATTTTTTGGTATAATCTTGGCAACAGGTTTTAAAATCATCTAAATAGTATATAGAACTTAAACACTTTTGTTGCCGTTTTTTCAATTTTGCCCCCTAGAGATTAACGGCCATTTAAAAAATGGCCGCCACATTTTATTTCGCCGTACGTTAATAACTGTTTCATCTAGAGAAATAATGGTGGTATGTGGATATATGTTCTATGGGACAAGGATTTCAAATAAACCATTCTTAGAATTTTCCGGCTTTCGCGTCCGCCATTTTTTTTTAAGTTGGCGGTCGTCAATACAAATGTCACAATATCTCAAAACTACATCACATTGAGCAGTAATGTTGATTACAGTGGATAGCTGGGTGGATAGCGATATACACCAATGTACATTTGACTTTCATTAACAATCATATATCCGCCATTTTTAAAGATGAGGTCCGGCTCAGCCATTTACCCATATCTTAAGAACTACGTAATCTAGAGCCAAAACAGCCAATACAAATTATTAAAAACAAACAATCCATACTACGAACACCCGAGCTTTTCAACCCCCACCCATGACGTCCACCGACACTGTCCTATGCAACCTGTCATGTAGCCACACTTGATGATCATGGACATGCACCAAAATCAGAGAAGCTTCAAAACTTAACCAGTACTGAATTTTGGAGCTGGAATTTCCTTGGTTTGCACCGACAACAATCGGCCACCATGCTGGTGCTATCCAGGCTCCAGAAATGTGGGGATGATTGGGTCTAAGACTGCACCCCGTGATCAAGCATTCACCTGCATATGTGTTTGCCTTGTATGTTCCAACCAAGCACTATGGATACGTGGGAGTTTGTTTAATCCTTGTTCATGTCTCAGTAATTTGAAATGTACTGATGAACACATTGGGAGTTTTCGATACGGTATGGCATAATTTTGAAATCAATAAACCAATGTTTGAATTGGCCAACTCTGTCCGTTTTACAGAATATCTAAGAGCCATCTTTAAATCGTTTCCTCTAAACATTTATATTTCCACACCAGCTTCAAGGTTCTACGATACATAGATCATAAGACCTAGGGATAACAGGCTCTCGTAAGATACAGAAATAATACTATTTTGATGAGGCCATCTATTATATATATATATATATATATATATATATATATATATATATATATATATATATATATATATATATATTTACCAGTTTATATGATTCCATGTGTTCTTTACTGTCATGTGTGTAGGCGCCTATGAACCGACTGGTCCCATATATACGGCGCTCTACAAATGTTAGTAATAACAATAATATTATATTTCTCATTACCCCTCCTTGTGATTAAGAGAAGAAAATCGAAGGTAAACTTTAGTCTTCAGCACGCGTTCCCAAATCGCCTGCATCAAGCGAAACTGACGTTAATGCACTGGAGGCTCCCAGCAGGAAACACATTTCCGCGAGTTGGTCTTTCAGGCCGACTCCACAGAGACGGTGGGAGCAAGGCCGAGTTTATTGATGGACGTATTTCGTGTTCAGAGAATCAGACGGATGGCGAGATATTTTCAACTGCCACGTAAGTGGATTATACACCGGCAGTCAGCAGCGCATAGGGCAGGTTAGGTCGCTTGTTAATCGATGCAATACTCGCAGGGACCGTGGTCGTTTATTCTGTTCTGTTTTGTTAAACCTGGTACTCGCCTATTGTATCCATACATACACCACATTCCAGTCTCGTCATCGTTACATCGCCAACAAAACAGAGACGATAACGTCATTAGGGAAACAAAGCA
>JAODUO010000391.1:657500-662500 GCA_025642075.2 Ridgeia piscesae
AGGATCCTAATTATCACCAATGACACCAGGCACATAATGGGGTACAACATGCGTATTATATTCCAAGATAATGACTTTGTTGTTGCATCTCACAGAATAAGAACCATAGATAACTGCACTGCGACATGTTATTAACAATCAACATTCAAGACGATTAGACTTTACGATATATCATTCCTATTGCGGAGAGATTTGCCATGCGGTTAAGTTATGCGATCAACGAAAACAGCAGTGTTGATTGCAACGATTTATTTCGACAATCGAAAGATAACTCGGCTTCAATGAAAATGTTTGCCTGTTTCTCATGCGGTCCGCCAATGACAATGGCGTGCTACACTCTCGTATTGGTAGCTACGCTAAAAGATATCGCATAATAACAATGGCGCCGTTTATTTACGACGGGCAATATGGCAAATGAAACTGGTATAACGGCCGTAATTCTTACCCGTAAGACGATGTGGTTATTGTATTATATACTGTCTCTGACGTCTATTCCATGCAGTTTATGTACGCACACGCCACATATAATTGACAACATATAATTATGATATAGACACATCGCCTTTGGAGGAATTAAAGTATTATTTAATTAAAGCTGGATTAGTTCCTATGACAGCGACAATCGGTTCTTTGTAGGAGTTACCGAACTCACTGACATTACATTTTGGTGTGCATATATTTTCATTTGTAAAGAATAATTCACAGGCATACATGCGTACGTTATTACTGTAGACTCTATGTATTATTATGTGGCTATGCTGTGTATGTATGACTGCAATGATGTGTGTGTGTGTGTGTGTGTGTGTGTGTGTGTGTGTGCGCGCGCGCGCGTGCGCGTGCGCGTGCGCGTGCGCGTGCGCGTGCGCGTGCGCGTGCGCGTGCGCGTGCGCGTGCGCGTGCGAGTGCGCGTGCGCGTGTACGTAGTAAAGGAACACACGCACTCGTATTATCTAACGAAATGGCATGCATGCATACTATACTACTACAAGTTTTTAACTTCTTATTGTGTATTCCCTTCAAACAACATTACGTGTGTAGCATGTTTGTATAGTCTTAAATTAAAATGTCTGCTGAATGTTGTTTGAATAAATCATATTTAATTGAATGTAACTGAATAATTACCTATTCTGTGAACGGTACATTTAAACTAATGACAGACAAGAAATTAATTGGTAAGTCGGGCTGCTTCAGTGTGTGCACTAGTAATGCTGACAATGTCAAGGTCATAGTGACTGTGTATCTGTTTTGATGGTAAGGACATGATCGAATGTGACATACCAATGTCATTTCAGTTCGTTCATTGAAAACCTCACACGCATCAGCAATGCTAGTTTAAGCGTTATGAATTTAACTTGACGCGAATGTCAGACCGCATTTCCAGGTGGTACGTGTATACGAGGCAATACATAATAACAAAATACGAAAGCATTACGACGGTAGCGTGCCAACAAGTATACCCTGACAGTCTGTGTCTTTCTTGTTGTCACGTAACATTTGTGTGGGAATCTATAGCTTCAAGATGGATTCTTGAACTGAGATTAATCATTTGCCATTTTGATATCGCCCAGACAACAATCTTAACACCGTGACGTACACGTTTATTTGACACGATCTTATCGGTTATATAAGTGCCATTATTGTGACTTTGAAAGCGTGATGGCAAAGTGTATACAACTAGCATAAGTACTGTGCTTTTTAGAAATACCCACCAAACACCTGGTAATGTCAAGCAAATAAGAGACCGCTGGCTTGATCGTGGCCTAATATCATTAGGTGGCATATCATACAGTGAACATTTATTCATGTTCAACTTCTTATCAATTACATAGATATTTTGTATATTAATTTCGTTGTCGAAAACATTCTTAAAACAGAATTAATATAAATAACTGCAGTGCATGTAGAATATTAATTACCCCAAACAAGTAACTGCATCTGAAGGCAGAGAGCAGGCAAACTAGTTTACGACATCGGATTCTCTACTGAGTGTAGACCGGGCACACCTCCGCCAGCACTGTGACCGAGCCTTCTTCATCGCTGCTCGATATGCGCAAATTTGACTCACTATTCCACTTTAACCTCTTGAATCCTGAACACCGAAATATCGGGTATTGACACTAGTGTGTACTATAATCGCTAGATGTCACTCGTGTTTCGCAGACACTTCGTCAAATTACACCCGGATGTAGACAGAAGATTTACCGATAGTTTGACACCAAGTTTGCATATATCTATCAAGAAAAATGGTACTTTCCAGCAAAATCAAATCAGCAGTCGATCGTAGATGTTTCACTATTCATGTTAGCGATGGTCATGAGCAAGAATTGCAGTTGTTTAGTTAGCATGCCCGATGATTTGGATGAAAATGTGAAAGCAGCAGCTATGTTGACAGCCGTGTTTGACATCGGCGATATTTCATTCGATTCTGAGCTGTCAAATAATTGCGCATTAGCCACAAAATAAAACTGATTTTGGTGTATCTTTTCGTCCATCTTGTTTCTTGTCTGGATTGTTGACATAAATATTATTCTGATTATTTTCAATATGTTTTGTAGTCACGCCACAGTAATTTTGATGACACTGTGTTGATTTACCCAATATAATTGCACTTGTGATGGCAGTGTCATTTGCTGTATGTAATATTTCAATCCTGATTTGAGAAAAACAGGACCAACTTCCTGAGTGACATAAAATAGAACACAGTTGATGTATGAGTGTTAGTTTTTGTGGTTCTCATTGACAACATATTATATCTTGCAATGATATAATAATTGAGAAATTGCTTATAATTATGGAGGAATCAACAAAACAAAACTGATTTTCATATATATATGTCGGCCATCTTGGATTTTTGAAAATTATATATTAATTAGTTTCAGTTAGTCATACAACAATGATGTGTACATCAGTGTGTAGATAATTCCTTTCTGGATCAGATTATATACACTTTTATATAATTGTGATGAACAGCTTTTACGATATGATTCATTATGTGAACCCATGTCTGGTCATAGTGTTGAGGCCCTCAGAAATTCCGGGCTTAAGAGGTTAAAAAAACCTGCCTTTTGTTCCGGAACGTTGACTTCCATTTAATGTTGTCGCTCGATTTGACTTCGTATGTCTTTTTATTATTTACTTATCTATAATTTTATGTTGTTTATATTATCTCGAATTTATTGTGTTTTTTTATTTTTAGAAGTGTATTTACAGTTGTTAATTTTAATTGTATCGTATTGTTGTTGCCACGTATTTGTTTGTTTCCTTAAATATTGGATTTGAGTTTATATGTTTTGTAAGAGCGCCTTTGAATAGGATGCCCTGGATTTAGGGCGCTGTGGAAATGGTTTATTATTATTGCGTAACTTAAACCAGACTTGCTGCTCGCTCTCGCTCTCGCTCTCGCTCTCGCTCTCCCTCCCTCTCCCTCTCCCTCTCCGTCTCTTCCTCTCTCTTTCTCTCTCTCTTTTCTCTCTCTCTATCTCTCTCTCCTCGTCTCCTCTCTCTCCTCGCTCTCTCTCTCTCTCTCTCGTTCTCTCTCTCTCTCTCTCCACCCGTCTACTATACCATTAACAGTTTTCACCACTAAGCTTATATTAACACAACAATAAACATAAATAAAAATTTGTGAAGCAGGATTTATGGCAGGATAAACCTCCATTATCCGGGTGGTGGCAGCACTTTTAACAAGTCATATGGATACAATTCAAAAGCCGGCTAAGTCACCAGATTATCTTCTCTCCTAAATTACGCAGCCGGTCGAGAGTCGGTTAAGCGAGACTAGGTAAGTGAGATTACGCGTTAAATCACATTAGAATTGGACAGTGAAATCTACCGAGATTTTGGAACCAACACATAGTGGCGCCATCTCACGGAACCTGATTAATCGGCGCTAGCTATCATAAGGAACAATAGGCCAACAGTGGCGCCACGTATTGATCGTTTTATAATTTTAATATTCTTGGACAAAGTTCACTCATCCTCACCAGATGGAGCCATCGCCTGTTGCTTTCGGCCGAGTCAACCGAGCAGCCTTGACAAGCAGATACTTGCCTTGGAGAGACTAGTGCTATGGGGGGGGGGGGCGACGGTTTGTTATCTTTTCTTCTTTACAATACTAGTCCCATAATGGTTTTTATCAAACACTAAGGGGTTGGTTGTCAAACACAAAGGGGTTGGTTCTCACATGTTGGACTTCGGTTATGGGATATAAATTGATGAGGTTTATGAAAAGCAATTACAGAATGAAAGACACATTCTAACATGTGCTTGGCGGTTTATCGGTGAATGTGTTAAAATGTATTGCTAATCGCCAAAACATGAGATTTCAAAAGTTTCATTTCAGACATAGTTAATTATGTTTTTATCACACGCTACATGAAAATAATAAATTTAGGATCTTGGGCCATTTCAGCATAACATACATCGACATTAATATCCAAATTACACAGTTGAACGAAAAGAATAAGAATAAAAACAATTACGACTAATTCTCATTTGTAAGCAATACAACAACAAGCCAGCCAGAACTGTTTTGTAACAGCATTCCTCGCCAACGACATTTGGTGCAAATTCTTGAAATGATATTTATCTGAATGGAGCGCACTATCAGTCATACTCGACATAATAATATTCTCAAGCACAATTACACACTACAGCTTACTAGATCATAGTATTGATCAAGAAACGCCAACTTGCAAATTCATACGCAGAACTTAACTTTCCAAGTGGGGGTTCGACATCATGTATATTTAAGAAAAGGTCACTGAAGTGACACGCCCTATTATTCTCGCTATCTGCAGGAAACATAAGAGTTTTTTCGACAACCAACTCGTGTGACAACCAACCCTGATCTCTAATCATTGAACGCTAACAATAGCCATAATATTAATCATAAATAACCGTCACAAGTATGTACCGACCTACTAGCGCAGTGGCTCAGTGACTAGGGCTTTGGACCCTCGAATAAAAGAACCCGGGTTCCAATCCTGCAGCCGTGTCGA
>JAODUO010000391.1:667500-687500 GCA_025642075.2 Ridgeia piscesae
TTGTCTATTATTGTTATTGCTTAAATATTATTATCCTGAGGTCCGGACTGCGTAATGATCGTATTATTATGACAAGCGAAATATGATCGCTTAGCTTGGGCCAGCCGGGTCACCTCAGTGACCTCAGGCTTGCCGCATTCAACTATTAGACTAAGTATGTGTCACTTATTACGTTTTATGGTAATAACACATTTGTTAAGACTTGGTGGGGTTTATCATTTAACATAAATTGTATTGAATAGCTCCAATGAAATTAAATGAATCAGGTCCCACAATTGTGCAGGTGTGTCTATTGTGGAAAAAAATCCATACGAATAGTCAATACCTTGCTGTTTTTTTGGCATCCCCCAGGTGTGGACACCCATCGCATTTGTAATAATAGCAGCTATATTGATTCATATATCATGATCTAAATGCACCGCCTACACAGCAATGGCAGGCAGATACGATTATTTTATTTGAACATAAACTGCAGGGTTATCTTCTCATCATTTTGCATGTGTCTTATGGATTCATATATAAATATAGATAATGAGTTTGCTTCAAAGAACCCAGAGATATTAGTGACGAGATGAATACAGGAAATGTGTCAGAATTCATGCTTTGTGAAATTATGTTCATTCAGAATAATAATCCATGTTTGCAATGATTCATATAAAACATTTCTTTTTATTACAGGTGGACTGCTGTGTATTACGAAAAGTCGGATTTGAAATTCTCTGCTTCGAGAAACTGGTGCTTCGGAATGTATTGGTTGCACTGAACCATATACAGATAGATAACTGGCAACTAGATCCATCAACACACAAGTAAGTACACTGTGCATACATTTTATATAATTGTGTTGCAATAAACGTTAATGCATCAAATAAGAAGCAACAATACAACATCAAACAAAGTAGCACTATAAATAAAAAAATAACAGTTATCATTACTTATAGATACAACACATGGAACCATTATAATTTTTATGTAGTGAAAATGGCAGGTATATTTGTGAACATAGTGCATAGTTCCTACTACTGCCCAAAGTATAGAATGGATCATAGAGTAAATTATAGTGCCTAGTCTTTTCACAATAATAATCTAATTGACATTTTCTCTGGTTATCCATTATGAGATGACAACCCAAATATGTGAATGCAGGGACTGGAATTGTCATTAGAGGTTTTAGACAAGATGTTTATGTTTGACAGCTTTCAGAATGGTTCAATCCAATTAATAAACATTTCTTGAGCTTACTAGCAATACCCTAATTCATTTTATTCCAAATTATAGAAATAGACCCTCAATGGTTTCTAATGCCACACAGCGATTTAAAGGTGCATATTGTCAACATTAGATGCAATATGCTATAATACTGCCACACATTTTTTTCTTAAAAAGCACCACATGTCTTTAATGATATATTTTAAGTTAAAAGGATCATTGATTAATTTACATCTTATTTACAATGTCATATGTATATTTATCTGAACACGTTTATTTCAGGTTGCTCATGTTTACTGGTGGGTTCACAGCAAGTTGGGCCGGAGTGTTCATCGAGTACTGCCAGCATGCATCAGCCACCTAATCAGGACAAAGTTCCCTGTCTTCGCTTGGAGAGCAGCACGAGGGATATCACTTTGCTCTCGAAGACTTGACTAATGTACAAAACGATTGAGCCATGCAGCCCGCATATCTTCCTTACTCGGTTTTGGCACATTTGCCCCGATCAAGCAACCCCTGTTGGTACAGTGATTAGTGGCAGTGTAACTTTTCCCATCACCACATGGATTATGTGGCTCATCAGCATGGGTAGACGGTTATGTCCGACTTGTGTTCTGTTGCGCAACCTCCAGTTTAATCATTGTTTCTCGAAGATGACATCTGTGTTAACAGGGATGCATGGGACAATATGTGGCCGATAATTCCCCGCAACAGCAGATATCATCAATCGTGATTTCATTCCTACAATGAATATAGTGCTTGCATTAACTGATTAGTATTTAGACAACTTTGAAACTTTTTCTACATGATTATAAACATGTACTAATTTTTTATAATTTCATTTGATAATCATGGAAGAAGTCATTGTTTTAGTAACCAAACATTAGCCAAATTAGTAACCATTAGTTAAATAACAACACATTGACCACGAATTCCACTATCACATTCCACTCCCAATTATCACTTGTTGTTCTAATCTTACTGTTTCACTTTGTATCATGTATATACAGTGACTGTATTTTTGTGTATTTTTATATTATATTTTAATACATTCAGTGATAATGACGTGTTATTTATTTTATTTTATCAAAAACCGAGAAGTTATTAATTACACAAGTAGCTGTATTCATAAGTGTTTACAGCTGTGTTTTGTCCCCCCATGACACCGTTACTAGTTCATTCAAATGCCATACCTGTATTATCTTAGAAATATGAAGCAATACTGCAATTACTGTGTGCTACTTTATACAGCTAGGGGCAATGTGAAGAGAACTGTACAAGCAAGGATTCAAATGCAACTTATCGCAAAAGTCCTCTTGTCGCAAAAGTCCCCTTGTAGTTACGACTGCTGTCATACCTTCATAGAAGTGCTGTCTCTTGGGGCAGGTAACTCTGATACACCTCCACTGGCCAGTATGACAGAATTTAGTGAGCTAGGGAATGGCTCCCAGAAAGTGCCGTGCTGTGATGACTGACTTCAGGCAGCGCATTGAATGCTGCTGAACTTTGCTCCAGATACATTGTCGTATCTTCTTCCTCAACAATTGCAGCGTATGCACATGCGTGTGTGTGCCACAATCACTGTTTTCTGTAACCAACAACAAAGGAATGTGAAATAATTCATTCCATCATCACCTAATTGGCATTTCCTCTGGTTATTCATATGAGATTACCAGAAATTGAGAAACACAGCCATATTGTGAGAATGCAGCAGACAATATCAATCAAGTGTATGAATTTTCACTATATAATTATCTAGAAAAAACCTATCTTTTTTCAATTATCACTTACAGGTGACAATAGATCCGACGTCACATCTAAAAAGCTAATAAAACATCAAAATAAACACAACTTGTTGCAGATAAAATGAGTAGTTTAAATGAAGATTTAGTTTAAAACATGCATGCAGCAACTGTCCATGGATTTCAAACAATCATTGAATTCCACCAGCCATTAAACAGTCATAAATACTGCTACTCGAAGGTGAAACTAATTTTGAAAGTGGGGTGTCAAAGTGCATGCAGAAACTTGATAAAATTATGATAAATATAGTCAGATGTGTATCTCATAATTGGAAACTAACAGAAAAATGCAACTAACAAAACTTTGTAAAAACTTAATGTGTAAATATATACTGACTGAATTTATAGTTTTCAGCATCATAAAATTTTCATTGTTTTTTAGCATATATCTGAACACACTGATCATAAGTTTTACTAGCTGTATTAATCAATGTCACCTTACTCTGACATAGTCTACATTTACATCGATGGAAATAAATGTCTATGTCACTATGAGCGGTTACTGAATTTACGAAGAAGTGCCAACGACAATCCAAGGCCACGGTCCCTCCGCCGATGACATATTATCACCCATGAGACATGTCGTGCTCAAGTTCAGTTATTCAAGTTTCTTCTAAAGGCTAAATTATTAATTCTGCATTGTACTAAATTATGCGATGATATAAATTTTGCTATTGTCCTAGCTTGGTTCAAGTATATCTTAGTCTTTACACATGTGGACGTGATACCATAGAAACAGATTAGCTGTCATCGATGGACATCGCCATCGGCATCGGGCTTCGTCAACACATCGATGACCGAGCCATCATCAATCGATAGCCGGTCTACGGCGGTCAACACTACTTTTAACAGCACAAAAACGTTACGTGTGCTTGACGTCTGCAAAAAACACAATTAAATACACAGAAAAATAGTACATCATACTAACCTTCTTGCGATCTGATCATTGATGTCTCGGCCAGCTTGATATATGCGTTGCTTCGACGGTTTAGCTTTTCGGTCCATCCATGGCTAAATATTGTCAGCCCTGCCCCGGGTTTAAGAAGACGACGGTCGGCGACGTTTTGTTGGATCTTGTTCCATCCACTGGTGATGTATGTCTACTTCATAATTACTTGTTGACCACAGATTTAGGTCTAAGCAGCTGCTACATGTCACGCCAACTAAACGAAGACTCGATATTGTTGTGCCGTAGGCAAGCGTACTGACGTCGCAGGAAGCTGACCGGCCTCAGCAGAGACCTAGAATGCCGCGCGCTTATTGGCCAGGCCAGGCCAAGCCAAACGAATACGTCACCGGTTAAGATGGTGGTGTCTAGGCCGTCATGGATTTCGTTAGATTTTTAGACTTTAAGGTCACATTCTGAGTAAACCGCTGACGTTAAAAAATTGAATATATGTGGAAATTGTTAGTTTGTAGAAACTCTATTAAGTGTATGATACGAAACCGTTGCCTTTTTTGCCCTTTAACATGGAGTATATGGACCTCCTGCCCCCAACTGCCCCCAGCCTCGTTTTCGCGCGCGAGACTTGCACGCCCTATTGTATCGTAATCACATCTATATAGATGTCTATTGCCCCGACTGTAATCTTTGCCTGGAAACTTGCCTGTGGAAAGCTTCGGAAATGTCAAGAAGATAGGGTAAGCAAACTGTTTGCCAAGTATGCTGAAACTATCAAAGGTATCGTTACTATGAATAACACCTTGCAACGGTGTGCCTTAAAATGACTTTGTGTAATATATAGAGCCATTATATCAATGACACTTACCAATGGTTTATACGTTTTGGCATATATTCAATCATAATGTATTTGAATTAGTGAAATTTGCGTAAACAACAAAAACGAGGCGTGTCATTTGTATTTACTCAAAATGTCTATGGCAGTTGTTAGCATATATTACAGCATACATTTTACGTTCTTCTCAGACCACACATAATACGTTTAGCCAGAATGTGTTTGTGTTGAATGGTGTTCATTTTTTATTATATTCGATATCACATGGTATTTTACGGATTAATGCATTTTCCGCAGTTGTGTTTGTATTGATGCAAAATAAGTAGGAAGCAGTTTGTTAATGTGAAGAAGATATTAACATTTGAATGGGTACGTCGTCCGCTTTTTCAGCAGCATATCAACGTGACACTTCTCTTGGAACCATGTAAGACTGCCAACATCTTGCGACACTATGGAAGAGAACACCCTTGACTAGAAGCCGGACCAGGTAGCGGAAGTGAACACCAGTTTCTTAAGCTGGCAAAACCAAAGCCACAATATCCGATATGATGTTTCCTGATATGTGTGCGCAACGTTAATGAATACCTGGCTAACGTGATATGTCATGTCTGCAGAGTGTCGAAATGGCGAGGCGTATTTAGACCGCAACCTACCAACACGATGCCGATGAAATGGGATAAAAAATTAACAGACTATATCGACATTTAGTCTTGCCGCTTTCAAGGTGAAATAAGCGCTGCGCATTATGGTCGCATTATGATATGCATTACACACACGCGCTTTCAGTTTTTATACAGTAAATTGTAGCAGTGAACTAATGAAACATCAAACATCTGGTGAGCTTTCATTTAAATAATGACAGCTTCCTCGTTAAAACTGCACTTATTTATGTGTTACAATACGTAACAAATGTGAAAAATTAAATATAACAACTTTTTAAGTATAGTACATGGTGAATGTTTCTCGTGCTTTAACCTAACGAACATATAGGGCTTGTAAATGGGTCATGATACATGGCGAGACTCTGCGCGACTGGAGCTGATTGGGGACTGGACACAAGAATAATATTCTAATGATGGATGACAGTTGTTGCTTCCGACTGATGAATACTAGCAAATTCAGGTCATAAATATCTTGTGTTATACCTTTCTTATTTTAAATGTCCGATTTAAGATTGAGTTTACCACACTATCATAGACATATAGCGATTTACGTAGTGCAGATAATATACACAATTTTAGGCCGTATGTCACATGTGTCTTTTACGGGATTTGCATTTTACATTGCTGTACTTTGTTGTTTCGATAAGAACTTATATCTGACAAGTTGTCTAAATGCACACGATCATAACTCATGTATATGGTTGCCCCAAACAGGTTGTACTGCGCGAAAAATGGCACGCTTCATTATTAGTCAAGATCGCCAAACACAAGTACTTGCCGCTAATGCCATGGCAACCACCATAAACATAATAATCAGTTAAATTTCATGATTTCCGTGATCATTGTCACCGGCAAAGTGTTCCATTGCGTCTGCTTGTAATAATCCTTCGGACGATTTAACTGAAATACGCTATTTGGGAACAGTTCGATTATTACAACCAAAAACAAACAAAAAAGTCCTATAATGTTAACATGGGGAATATGGACTTCCTGCTCCCAACTGCCCCCAGCCTCGTTTTCGCGCGCGAGACTTACACGCCCTATTAATCAAGCAAAACATACACGATGTAGAATTGGATGACTGCGTGACGTCAGCAGTTACACGACGCGCTGGTGTTATCTGTTGCAAAATACCATGCAGTTGTATGGCAACATTTCATTACGCCATCCACAATTAAAACGTGCTGTTGTGGTCAAGACAAGGCTAAGCTATAATAAGGTGTCCCATTTTGCTACTGAAGATTAATTTTGGCGAATCTAAAAGATATGCTACAAATCGATGTTTTGTAGGGCCGTTTAGAGCTCACAAAATATTGAATGTCGCGGGGAATTATTGTCAACACTCCGAGACAGCCCGACAATTGGAAGTTACTAAAGGTCTATGTCATCCCATGTAATAAAATGGTCGTTCCTGCCCCAACAAACAGCAGATTTCTTATATAGATAGCAGTTTAAAGGTTTAATAGGGATTGCATATATTAATATATTTATATTATAAAAAGTGACAACCAACAATCCATTGCATGATAGTGAATGGGCAAAGCATCATTTGGTTGCTCGCCTGTGTCATCTAATATCGCAAGTTGTTGTGGGAAACCTCTAAGGTTACCCATAAATTATGTTTTTTGAAATGTGTACTAAAATTTGTTTTCACCAAATTCAAATAAGTACGTGCCATCGAAGCACATTAATTTATTAGCAACAAATGCATCTATAATGTGATAACTGGTGGTCGTCCCCATGTTAGCGACATATTCAGTGTCTTAGTGACAGTGTCTCTTACCATTATTTGTTTCAGATATATACATTATATTTTGATTGTGTTATACATTGAATTGAGTCGGAGTCACTGGTGCTGTATTTTTGATTACCTTGGGTAATTTTAATGTCAGCTCAAGCGTATCTAGAGTGTTTATTTGAACTGTATTATCAGATGACATAACACCGAGATTAGATGTGTTATTAATTTGAACAATTTGTTTGTAAGTATACGTATAGGTACTGCGTCAAATATGAGATATGTTGACAGTTTGTTTTACAAGGAAAAAATCCGCCATGAGATCACCGTCTACAGTTTACACTGAAGGTCTGTAAATACATCTAAAATTGCACAGGTACTGAATGAACCCAGACGACTAGTGGTACAATTATCACCACTGTAGTGCACAGAGGTAACTGCGTGACGTCATCAGGATGAGCGATAATTACACACGATGCCGTAGTTTTAGGTTTCCTTGCTGTAGGCGATGCATGTTTATTTGTTTCGGTTAACTGCGTGAGCGTATTAACCTAAAATTGACGTAGTAAGCAAAGCTTAGACGTAATGATTCGTACCCTATATATACCTAGTAGACAGGAAGCCCATGACTTTTATTTATGTAAAAAGACCACGTTTGTTGACCTCATGACCCGGAGAAATCATCTCCCGAAATCACGAACGTGAGTTGTTGCCGTGGAAAGCCCCATAAGTCAAGCCATGAAATGGGCAAAAGGTACATCGATTTGTGTTAAGGTACGTAGTTAGAATTTGATGAAAAATAATATTTGTACCTGATGAATCTCCAGCAGCTGACACGGCAACAACTTGCGAATCTATTTTGTTGCGAATCTACTTTGAAAGTTACGATTTTTAATATTAATTCGGAACATTAAGATAATCTGCAATATACTTCGTGATTATATACGTTGATGATGCGAATCTACTTGGATTTGAACGTTTCTATTTAGAATATTAATTCGGAACTTTGGTGCTATCAACATTAGACATCGTGCCTATATCTGTTGACGTTGCAAATCTATTTGGACTTTGAACATTTCGATATTGACGATGTAGTTAACATTTTTTGCAATGCAATTTTTATATAGCAATAACTATTAGTTGCGGTCAATTGCTTTGGTACAGGTGTTATTAATTTTTTTGCTTTTTAGAAGGTAAGATGTGGCGAAATAGGGTATGCTTGCCGATATGAGCAAACACGGTGCAGTCCCTGGTTGGTTCGTTCGGTAGCCATGATTGGTGATTTTTGCTTGGTGCTTGAATTGATAATTAAACACATTCAAACTAGTATCTTCATAACTATAGTGAAGCTACCAGTCTGAGTGTGTTTAATTATCAATTCAAGCAGCAAGAAAAATCATCAATCATGACTACCGAACGATCAATAACTATAGTGAAAATAACGTACTTTGTCATAGAATTAACAATGTTGAACGCCTCTAGTTCAGAAACTATTAAATATATTAAGATTTGTTTGTATTCACGCAGTGCCAATAGTGCTAATAACGGTTAAATATGTTAATTGCACGACTACATGTCATTTACTAGAGCAAGCATTGCTGCATGCATTTGATACGTTAACAAACTTTCATTAGGATTTTGTCATAACGATAATTTCCAGAAACCAGAATTTCCCCAAAACACACGTCTACAAAGGCACGTGTTTAGGCAAGTATTTTTGAATGCTTCGTCATTCATTGCTTCATCGGTTTGGCAGTGCGTCATCACGACGACTTCATTACGTTCTGCATTGCGATCTGCGTTCTGTAGTCATTGGATTCTTGAGGTATGGAAATATACGGTTAAAAAGCTGGATGTCCACCATGAAATAACAGAGGTTTCGAATACTATTCCTGCTATCACATAATTTAGGCTAGCCGACATATCCTCCGTTGAGAGTCACGATGTCGTAAGTGACACTTCACACTTCTGACATAATCAGTTACAAAAGTTTGAGGCTAATAGAAATTGTTTTGTTTTTATTAAGTCTAGTATAAAATAAGGGTGTCGTTATACCAGGAACAAAAACACATCAAATAGCCTGATGTTTTAATGAGTACGTCGGGAGTTTGAAAATGTCACTTAATTGTGACCATGGAACCAGTTGTATGTAAGTCTAGGCCAGCTAGTCTAGTTCGATCAGTTAAAAAGCCTTCCGTTAAGAAGTTGCCCGAGCCTGCATTAAATTCCGTGCTATGCTGAGTGGGGATAATTATGTCTACCAAGAACCTCGACGAAATTAGATGTTTATGTTGGTGTCAGTGAGAAGATCCTAGGGCCCATTCAGACCGCCCGATGACGCACGGTTTTAAATTGCACAAAGTGCAATCAGTGTTGTGGCTGGCGAGCCCCGAGCTGCGTCTCAACAGGAAGTCGTTTACTTTGGAACTGCAATGGCTGCCGGTTGACAGTTGAATCGCCTTCAATGTGTTAGCAATGACTTATAAATGCATCAGTATTTTGGCACCGTCTTATCCTGCAGAACCAGTTCAACCACAAACGCCACAACTATGCGCCAACTCTGCATCAAAACATGACAAAGAAGTATATTGGCGACTCGGCATTTGGCGCCGCAGAATCCCAACTGTGGCATTGACTGCTTGTGAACATTCGTGCATCTGGGACACTTTCTATGTTTTGAAAGTGTTTAAAGACATACCTTTATATTATACATTTTCATTAATTCAAATTGTTTTTATGATGGACATTGCTTTAGAATTTCTTCTTCTTGTTCTACGTTGTAAAATCAGTGTTTATGTTTTATATTCAGTTATATAATTTACAAACAAAGTGTTAGTATTGTACATCTTTTTTATTAATTTATATAATTTACATATTCATTTTAGTACTGTATGTATTTCAAACCAATGTTTGTCTTGACAAAAAGGATGGTAGTGCGTTTTTAAAACCAATTTCGAGCTGTTTGCAACCTATTATATATATACAACTATAAGAACCTAATAAAACGTCCTATTCTTTAACAGCATAAATTAAATGCTAACGTGAACAGGACAAACAAATGATACTGTGTAACATGTTCAGTTTTCCCTATTTCCTTTTTTATGACGAATGTATGTGACTTCGGCGGAGAATTCTTGAAATGGCTGTCCATATATATATATATATATATATATATATATATATATATATATATATATATATATATATATATATATATATATATATATTATATACACACAATTAATTATATAAATTATGCTTTTTATAATAGCTTTAAAGGAGGAGTGAAGCGGCTGAACAACCACAGCCCAAACATAAGAACATATAATTTACAGCACTTGTCACCATAATTTGACAAGCACAGCGTCACGGTATATTTTTAATATTTTTTTAAACGAGCTACTTTCAACACAGGGCGCTGCCATCTTGCCTAGGGCCTTTTCCGGTTTGACTGGCGTGTTGCCTCAATCCCGGAAGCCGTCAGTCGATAGGCGACGCAGCATAGCTCTCGCAAAAACGGGCCAAACGCATTAAAACAAACATAATTAAACAATTTAATGCACTGTATGCTAATAGATATACTATGATTGTTAGTAAGCAACTTTTCACATACTTCCACGAAGGATTCCTGCGAAAAAGCAGGTTAGAAATGATGAAGTTGGCGTGTCCGCCGGCGGAAAGTTCGACAAGAGTCTGCAGTGGTCACTTTCAAACGCCGATTGCAAGCCTAATTACAAACGTGACGAGCACAAAGAGACACTGAACATAAAAACATAAGTCTCGATCAAAGCCACAGGTGCATCTTTGGCCGATTTGTTTGCATATAAGTACGCAGCGACAAAGTAATGTTTGGTGAACTGAGAGGGAAAACCGGACACGATTTCCTTATTTGGAAGGTGAAGCGGGCGTAGGAAATTACATGCCGAAACCAGCTTGTTGTTGCCAAGCCGACTCGGCACTTACGAGTACCAACGTGTATCGTTACGACTACAATTTAGTTCCACAGTTGTATGTCATCGTCTGTATAATATACGAATGTTACCTAAGCAAAGTTTAAATGTAATAAGAAATATGAATGTAATAAAGTAAAAATATGTGTGGACAGTATTATTTAATGTGAAATAAAGAATGTTTATATAATCCACGAGTTGGAGTCGCAGTTCATGGCATTATATACAGACCAACGTAAGTTCGTGGTTTAAAATGCTCAGTCTCGGTGCAAATGTTTTGTTTCTGTGGCTGATATGTATTGATAATGACATAAAAAATGACAGCTACGACCATGCATGCGTATGACATTTATTTTAAACAATACTCATCGTCATATGCAAATTAAGAGTGACTCATGGTGGTCAACTAGTCTAAGAACTGTCAGTCATATTACAGGCATTACTTGGAATTAATTAACAGAAACAGCGGCACTAGAACTGTATTATTCACATTTAATTGTTTCTTGCTACTTCATTAAAACCTTACAGTATCTAATGTATTGGTTTAACTTATAAATCAACTAGTTTAAATCATTCAAGAAAAATATGGTTTATTAGCTGTAAACAATTTATCAAAAAGGAAGTCTGTTTAGCACAGCAGCTTAATTTCTCAGGATTGTGGCTTTTCACTGTTTACGACAGGCATCATTCAATCAAATTACTGTCTCAGCTTCTCTGAAACGTAAGCGTTATAATTAATGCGCGAAAGCTATATTTTATATCCACCCACTATCATATATGGTACTCATTTTTAGCAAGTGAACTGGAACAATGTAAAATGAAAAAAAAATGCCTAAGGTTTTAGCATCACAGCAGAGAATTGGGGACATAGCTGTTGACTTATGAATATGTCTGTTGAGTACTAGTTTGCTTATGGAACAATCTTGGCCATTACTTTGGGGCCACTGTTTTGACATAATGCAAGCTGAGGATGTGTTGTTTATATGCATTTTATCATCAAGTAGAGTTGGGCAATAGTAGGAGAAATGGCGAAGTATGTGAGTTAGTAAAAAATATATTGTCATTATAATTAGTATCATTCGTATTTGTTTCAATACTTGCATCTATAACACATGTTATCACACAACTTCTATATAAATAATGAGTAACCAACAATAAAACATGCTACAGAATCAATCACATAACATAGTGTCACTATTAAATATGTTAATGTGTAATGACATTACATATCAACCCAAGTCAATTGGCAATATTACCTGGGAATACATTTAGTATTTTAATTTAGGCAGTAAAATATTATTTTATAACTTCATTTATGCCCCTGCTGTTGTTGCTGTAGAATATGCATGGTCAAAATATACAATACACATGGAACTTATTTCAATCTTTTACAAGTAATTGTTTTGACTAGTGTCCGATATTAAAAAATTGACAGATTAATAAATTTCTAAATAACCGACAACGTTTTTTTTATCCCCAAAACATTATGTACCCAAATGTGGATCTCGCCTTTAAGAATTTGCAGTTTTGCTTTGCAAATTACAAAACAAGCACACATTTGTTTTAGTTGGGGTCAGAATAGTCTCGTGACAGCAGGTAGTAATATCACTGATCCATGATTAAAATTAATAGTTACATGGTGAAAAACATTTAGAACTATACATTGGCCCCATAGCCTGCATTGTTTATATAAAGTTTGTAAACATCATGAGTCAAAGTGCAACAGAGGACTGCTATTTTAATTGCAGTCAACAGCCTAGTGTAAATTAGGCAATCAGATCACAACCTTAGTAGTGTCCTATGTTTCCCAGCAAGAGTGAAATGGTTGTCCACACCCAATATAAACATCATTGGCCTGATAAAGCCCCATCATATCTCTAGTGCACTTGCATTTGTTATCTGTTCATAGTCATGTGCTATGGCATGATGAAAAGACAAACTACCTATAACAGAAGTCAGCACCAAATATTGCTAACTTTAGTGCTAAACAAATCTTCAAATTTGTTGGTACTAAACAAACTGTTTGAAATGGTTCCTATTAACAACATTATCATATATGCCGTCGGGATATCATTTTAGATGTCCCGCATGCAAAACTAAATATAAAAATAAAAAAGTATAAAGTAGGAAAATTATCATTACACAATAAGGCACATCATTTATACTTTCAATAGTACCTTTCTCAACATTTTAACAAATTATTAAGTTAGTGATAACTGGGAAGGTGTCCATAATCACTTCCCAAAAGTATTTATTAGGAAAATGGTACAGGCTTAGCTTATATATGTAAAGCAAAAACACAACCTGCAGTTATCTCGGAAAAGACTCGGTTGGGTAAAACCCCACCCACAAATGAAACTTATTTATAATGTATAAACCCAATGTAAAAATATTATTCCCATTCAACTAAAAATATTTAATATTTAGAATAAAGCTGACATTTGTGTTTTGGAAAATGCAAGTATGATTTTGATTATGACCAAATAGGTGTCTCTGATTTGAACAAGGAGGACATTGATTACCTAACCAACTACAACATTTTATTTCTTGTGTATACAAGTTGGCTTGTATAGTCAGTTTACTATCCATAATTTATGTGAGCTCTTGTGTAGGAAGTGGGTTTTGTTTGTTGTAATGATGTCTGATGTGACTCAGAACACATACATAATAATTAAATACTTATAGGAGAAGTTCTCTATGTGGTAATTCGCACAGAATGCACCATAGAAAAGGTAATGTTCTATTTGTGCAGGAATGTTCCCTGGTTAGACCACAGCACCTACTCAATGCCTATCATGGTTATAAACAGGACAGGTTGACCTAGTGACCTGAACCTAACAGTGGCAGACTAAACCAATAAGCAGATACCCAATACACAAAACTGATACAAAGTTATTTCAAAGGATCTGTAAAACCAAAGTGTAGTATTACTTTTTTATGTTTTGGGCCCATATCAGAATAATGATAATAAAAATACCAGATTCACCTTATTACCAGTACTTTATACATGCAGCTATTGCAAAGTGAATTTGTTTAACATTGCTTGGAAAAATAGTCAGAGGCCTATGATTTTCTTCGGAATAGTCCAATCAAATTTAGATTTCTCATCTCGTGCATAGTACGTTACAATATCCACAGAAGCATCCACAGAAATTAGATCCTGAACACTTTTCGAAATGCCAATTATAAGTTGATTTATTCTATGGTTTTACTGACACAGGTACTGCAATGAAAAAACAAAAGATAATAGCTATTGTTATTATAATATACATTAACACACAGAAGATACATACCATCTTACATGTGTATCATTCTTTTTTCAGATGAAAGTTTACAAATACCATTTACACCAAAGGATCTCATATTTTTTAAGTGGCGCATTATTACTCTGGCAGTATGGATATTACATTGCAAAGCCAACTTGTGTCGACTCAAACAGAGCCAGTGATCATGTCATGTCACCAATGCAGCTACAACGATTAATACTAATTATTATTGTTTTCCCAAAGGAAGTGAGTATCGGAGTATAAGAAAATATGATTATAAATACACGAGTAAGTTGTTAGATATGTTCAGAAGATCCTTCAAAAAGCACCTTCTGTCTCCATCTTCAGATCATTCTGTCTGCAACAGTCAGAAGGAAAATTCTGAAGACAGTGATCCGGAATATGTAGTAGCGGATGACAGCGATATCACTGATGATGACTCAAGCAGTTCTGACACTAATGAGAAACAGAGAAAATGTTGTTGTTTACAGTAACAAAAAACTAATTTCCCTTTTCTGCACCTGCAAAAAACCCAGGCTAGTATACTATGCCTGCTGCCTGTTGGAAGCATCCCATTGAACATGTGCAGTGATGATATGCAGCTAACCGATACATTCTGACATTTGATTTATAGTAAACAATCATTATCTTATAATGATTATTAGTAATTGGCAAAACTGTGTAATTCATCAATATCACATCATGAAGTCAGCGCATTGGTTGATTTGTTTTTGAAATACTTTAATAAAATTATCACAGCGTTTCAAACAAATAATTTTTATGTTAATTGTTAAAGCATTTTGCAAACACATGAATTTATGATTGTGGTGTTGATAACATATACACCCGCACATATCCAATACTGTATACAATACATTAAAACTCCAATTCAATATTCTCATGTGAATTGCACAATGTCCTTATTACACATCTATTTATTATTCAGACTATATTATAAATTGCATGGCAACACGCATATCTAAATAACATTATTTACATAAATTAAACAAATTGTATTAACATTTTAAAATGGAAATTAAATAATTATATTAAAAGGATGCACACATCATGTAACATCCTGTCAAAAATAAAATAAGTTTGTAACAAAGATTTACGTTACGAATTCGAAGATAGAATTTATTTTTTATTTAATATGTGTCATTGTGTGGCCATACAAGTATAATTGCTATGTTTAGGTTTGACTGCAAAATAATTTTTCGATACCTGTTGAACTACATATTACTTACCTACTACCTACTTTGGTCGAACGAACGAGTCTGCACGCAAATCGCACATAGATAACAGACCGATATTCCCAACATTGTGACAGATGTCTTGGTCAGTCATAGGCATAGCTCATGCAGGCATCTGTCAGCACGGTCGGGCATCTCCAGACAACATACAAATTTGATGTGCGTCGACATTGGGACGCAGTATCCACACAAACACAATGCCACATTCACATTGTTCCCAAAATCAAACATCCTCGATTCCATAAAAATTGCGATCTTTTCTCGCCGTCTCGTCGACTCTCGGCGGGGTTTAATTGACGCCTCGCACCTCGGCTCGCACGCTGGGTTAAGCAAGAATTAATGGCTTTACGTGTGTCACTTGTGCTATAGGTGCTTCTCTCACTTGTGCTACAAATGCTTCCTCTGTCGGATCCATTTTCTACTGTGATTTATCCAAGACCACTAGCAAATAGCGTAGCTCCTCGCTAACATAAAACACTTCCGACATTTGTAAACAACAGAAAAATAGTCGGGAGGCCCGCCCCTTGAAGCCTGTCAAAATCTGCTCTCGGGAAGTGTCACGTTTCGAATTTTTTCATTGGTTAAAAATCGTAATAATATAATTTCACCTTTTTATTACGAATGCAAATAAATATTATTTGTTGACACATAGGACCCCTTTCGTGTATAATAAGGTACCATATCTTTGTTTTTGCGCAGAAATGTCTAATAACGAGTTTTCGAAAGAAACCAAAATTTTACATGGGCTAGATAGGAGGTAATCAAACCATTCGGCTTGGAATAAAGATGGCGTTACGCAGTGTTCTATGACGACGATTTAGGCACTGAAAATATTTTTTCCCCAGTTTGTCTGATAAGTGAATATGCTTCTTTCACCATTAATGTATACTTATATAGTATACATTTAGGTATATGGAATGTTACAGCTGTGTTTCAGTTCCCCTTTAAGTGTATAAAATTATTAGTAACAGAGTTGTAGACCTCTGCACGTCATCTGATTATATCCGTGACGCATTTAGCCACACCTCCAAGTGCCAGAGGCCAAGACACTGGTAATCAAACAGACATTGAATTTCAAACGACATCGTCACAGACGCACGTTGCGAAGCCCTTGTAGGCGTGGTATGGTGGACCCGTGGGTGACACCTGTAATCCGGCGTCGCGAATAGACGCTCGTCGCGGCCGAGGTGTCGGTAACAATCATTTGCACCGGACCCTAGCCCCGAGGTGGCCTAATCACGTTTGCAACCGCCTCCGCTGGTTCAGGCGCACTGAGATGTCGGTCATCCGAATCGTCAGCTTGCATCCTGGCCGAGCGACAACGTTGCGGATATATCAATCTGTCACCGTCGAGGTATCTCATTCTTTGCCGTGAGTCTTCCGTTGAGGTGCCAAGCAACGTAGAGGATGTTGAGATACCTCATGCAAGTCTCTTCAGGTAAGACTACGTCGTGCTTGACCACTCTTGACCGTGTTCTGGCAACAACTTTGTGTTTGGTAAGATCTGCGTTGAGCGGCTCTCACCTATGCTGCACTACGGTGCGAGCAGAAAGGTAGTTTCGTGTACATTGTTGTGAAAACTCAGATGCGGAGAAACCATATTGTATGGTTTGTGGCCGGTTGTGGCCTCTGTAAAAACAAATTGCTAACAGGTTCCATAAAATGGGACAAGGGGGCACTGGTCCACCTGGATCTGAAGCTAGTTTTTGGACATGTATTCGACAAACTATAATCATGTTAGCTTGACAACATATGTTTTTTACGTAATACGTTTAAAATTTGGTAATATTTCGTGACCTGTCTGAAATACAAATTACAACTATGTACCAGTTGTCGTTTGCAAAATTAATTCCTGTAGATGAGATGCAGAAAGCAATATGTCTACTCTCAACAGGCAAAAACACTGGAACAAGCGCAGACTGATATAAAACATTAACCAATGCCTTGTTAATAGATTCGCTGCACTTATCCATGCCACGCGATCTGTTGAAGTGATTCTGTAGAATTGATATACCATGAGCTGAGGGTCGCCTATGGTGTGCATCTGTACAAGGGAACGCACAATCGTTACGCATATGACAACGATCAATCTGCCAGTGGAAAGGCTCTACTCGCCCCTACCTAAACCGCATGGTCCTCCACTTGTAGCAAGGTCATCTTTTTCCAGAGAGCCAGCATGGCTTCAATGCAAGCAGATACAGTCGACGTGATATTTGCAGCTCGCTAACTCAAGAATAAATGTCAGAAACACAACCGCGATCTCTCATCGATGTTGATCTGACCAAAGTCTGACAAGAATAGCCGATAACGTCAAAGAAATACTATCGCTGTTGGGCTGTGCTGACATGTTTATCAGCATGGTCAGACAGTTTCACGACGGCACGCACAGATGAGGTATTGGACGACAGCTACGATTTTACTGCGGTGTGCACTTGGACTTACTCTGTTCAGTTTGATGCTTACGGCCACGCGTTCCTATACCTTCAAAGGAAGTCAATATCTGTTGGAGAGGGTTGTACATATTGGAGATTACTACGCTGAAGGCGCGACATTCAACTGGAGAAGACCAAGCGAAAAGAAACGGTAGTGTAGGTTGCTACCCGTGATCTAATCTTCTCAACAGAGGATCTGCTCAAATAATACAGAATAACATGAACATATTCTCCAAGTCTCATATGCCAACTTCGTCATTATTATTTACATGATAAAATATCCATCAGCAAGATGCTCTGGTAAGTAGCACGTGGAACCACAAATCAGCTACACTATGCTACACTAGGCTACGCTACACTACTACACTACTCATGTCATACGTGTGTGTGTGTGTGTGTGTGTGTGTGTGTGTGTGTGCGTGCGTGCGTGCGTGCGTGCGTGCGTGCGTGCGTGCTGTGTGTGTGTGTATGAGAGAGAGAGTGAGTTGTGTGTGTGTGCGTGTGTGCGTGTGTGTTTACTTATGTTATGTGTGTGCGTGCGTGCGTACGTGCGTGCGTGCGTGTGTGCGTGCGTGTGCATGTATGTGTTTGTGTTGTGTTTGTGTGTGTGTGTGTGTGTGCGTGCGTGCGTGCGTGCGTGCGTGCGTGCGTGCGTGCATGCGTGTGTGTGTGCATGTATGGATGTGGTGTGTTTGTGCGTGCGTGCGTGTTTGTGCGCATGCTTGTGTATGCATATGTGAGTTGTCCCTACTGTTATGTCTTATAACAAAAACTAATATAATACAGAGACAACTCACATTGTGCCAAAACCAGTTTAATCACTCGACAACCGACTTTCGTAACTGTGTCGTATAATACAGCCGCTGTGATTGGTCAAGTCCCATGAAGTCAATTTAAAATACCGGCAAGTGCCGCACGGTGCCTAACACCTACATGTTCGTCAGTACAGTCAGCCAGTTTCACGAAGGCATAAAAGCTCAGCCTTTGGACGACGGCGATGCCTCCGTTACTTTTCCAGTTAGAAAAGTCGGCGGACAAATGCTTCGGATCCCGGGTAAAAATGACGCATGTGAAACTGTGCTACACCCATTGGGAACCAAAGTGTGCAGCTAAACGAGAGTCGAGACATGACTGTATTTACTAGCTGTAGGAATCACGCCTACATACATAATGGTACAAATGCATTTACTTACATGTATTTTGTAACTTGTCCTGTTTATTTGGTTATTGTATAAACCTATTTGATTACCACTGTGTCGAGACGCTTTTGTTTAGGGTTATGTCACGAGTTAACATAATAGATTGATCCAAATCGACACGGCAGCAAAGGCTTCGAACACGGATTCTCTCGACTGAGATGTTCTACTACTGCGCCACCGAGCTGCAAGATTCTACATTTACCTTGAACATGATGTTTATTTTGACCCCAGCAGTAATAACGTGTATATCAACTATTGTTAAACAAAGGTTATTACAAGTAATTATTAAAACAACTTGGACCATAGGCATGCGATCTACCACATAAAGATATAATACAAATGTTAAACCACAACGATCACGGTTATGTACTGAAGTAAGTATTTAGGAAATGTTAGTCTTGTTCTCGAGTATCTCTCCTAGCACAGTTGGTCTCAACCGGACGTCCATGTGGCGCTCCGGAGAACTACCAACGGGTCTGCAAGATAGAAGGAATATATATATATATATATATATATATATATATATATATATATATATATATATATATATATATATAATCAGATGAGTTGGTCTACAAGGCAAACAGACCAATTTGTGACATAACTACGAAAGCAAGTGCTACTGGATGCAAATATTGATGACTCAGATGCCACAACGACATTGGATAAAGGCTGACTTGCTTGGAAAATGCTAGCGAGGCAAAACGTCAGCCACTACCTCATTTATGGCTTCATAGTACTCCCCGCGAACAA
>JAODUO010000391.1:692500-762500 GCA_025642075.2 Ridgeia piscesae
GTTTCGCTGGACATTGATCATTTTACATTTATCGCGCACGCGCAGAAACGTCAATCGGAAAGTTTATAACGACCGGAAAAAAATGTAAGCGCGACACCGCATCTACTGTCACTGGCCAAACAGGTTCACCTCTGGCAGAGGCAGAGGAAGAAACCGACCTGTTCTTGAAAACAGTTGCAAACACAATATGGGGCTTGTTATGTGTACTTGATAACGTGGTAATTTTACATTTAAAAATATTGGTGTGAACTCGGAAGTACAATTGTAATTTTAATTAATATTTTTTTCTATTAATATATTATTAATTAGTATTATTTTATTGTAATAGTCTATAGAGTTTTGATGTTAATTCACAATTATCTTTACGATACAATTCATAAAAGTGTTCAGCAGTGCTGGCTCTATTATAAGTGATAGGTGTGTTTAACAATAAAAAAATGGTATGTTGTTTCAGCTGTACTTGTTGATGGTAACTTTAGGAGACACATTGACTTGAAATTACCGAGGGGGGTAAGCTGCTGTATAGTGTATTTGCAAACAGCTGGGGGTGAAATACTCTTATTAATTTAAAAGAATTCAGTGCAATTAATTAATTAATTTGTCACTACGTATTTTATTGCAGTTGTTTTTATTGTTTTAATATTATATTACAATTACTTTTTAGTTTTACAACAGTAATAAATTATATTGAAACAGTTACAACCTTTGTTTGTTTACTTAAATAACATGACAATTGCATCTTAATCATTGTTTACATGACTATAACATTCTCCCATACGTATTTCCCTACAAGTGAAACATTGTGTGTGTTTCTATAGTATTAGTCTAAGTGGATAGTGTGTTTCTTTGGAGATCTCTACTGTACTAAATTAGACTTACAACATAAATTTTGAGTATCCAATAAAAATCTGGTATTGATTGATCTTGAAGAATTCTGGTATTGAACCAGCAATATATAGATCGATATCGAAGAATGAATTCTGGTATCGAAACAGCACTACTTCTGTTGCATACTACTGGGTAGTGAGTTCTATATGAATATAAAACTTACAACGTAAGTATAAGAACAAAATTCAGGTATCGATCAGTATCGAACGAAACCTGGTATTGAACCCGCACTAGCTGCAATCACTAGAGAACGTTGTGTACGACCTAGAAGAGGTCACATTTTGTAAAGTGCGCAAAAACTAGAGCAAATACCAACAAGAATGACAAGATAACTGACAGGCTTCTGTTTATTTACAGACGAAAGCCAGCATATCACGGTTGACAATGGCCATATTCCGGCTGGAAAGACAATGGCAAGACACCAATGGTCGATGATAGCGAAATAAAACTGCAACGAACATCACGTCGAAAAAAACAGACCATTCACTTTCGTTCAAATGCGGGGCGAGGCAGGCTGACAACAGTGGACATTCGACAACGACACCTGCGCCAACAAAGAAGACAGGTGGCAGTGACGACAGAGTTATTCCTTGAAGGAATTGTCGTGGTCAACAACCGCCCCATGTCAGGCGAGCTACGTGATCGGTTTTCCTCTTCGTCGGCTTGATGAAACCCAGGAACTGTAGCTCGGATACGGCGCGGATGAAGCGCGCCCTGGGGGACGGTCAAGGAATGAAACATCACATGGAGAACATGTGTGCATTTAAAGGGTGGCTTATTGTTGTCCGGAGCCACGGAAACTACATGTGATAAATTTTATGTCGGCAACTAGAGCCGGAATGATACATACATTCGCGATAGGATATGTATTGCGACACAGAGGTCACAATACCATACATGTCGCGATACATACTATGTTGATTAGAATGATACTTACAACAACAATATAACATTCGTTTATTTATTGTGAAATACTGAAATGAATTAGAAGTACACGTATATTGTAACAATACTACACGGTTTGTCATTCAGGCGAAATCTGGGTACTTGGGTCAAAATAAAATAAAACGAAAATAGCCCAAGTATATCGTGGCTTTAAATTAGTGAGAAATGATGACTATATTAGTTCTACAAGTCTACGAATAGAAACAAATGTGCACTTTTACACCCAAATGAAATGGCGAATGAAACAGGATCACAAGAAGGCCTTTGCTCATGAACGTCAATGCTAACACTAACAAGCATTACAAATGTAATAGTTTGTATAGATTTTACATAGATTTTCGTCTGAAGATATTCACATACTACATGTTGTAACTTCATGTTATCGATAAAAGGACACTTGTGGTTTGCGCTTAATGGTTACTGCAGTATTTCACGATGTGGATATTGTGTATAATGTACCGTACCGTGCCTTGTTGATTGCTACAGACACGGTGTATCGTTGTGGCATTATAAACGACATGACCTGTTCGCAGGCACATGGAAGAACAGAATATATAATGGGAGATACTATTAAATAGAACTGTCAAAAATGAAAACAGAAGTAAAACAAATCAAACTGTACTAAAGATGTGAAAATATCACAACAGTGTAAAGAGGTAAGTTTTCTTAAATACTGTGTGAGACTGTAACCTCACGGGATAATGTAATTTGGTTAATTTGAATAAAGTATTACATGAATAAAAATGAGCTATTTATACAACTATATGAAGAAATCGTTAAGATCAAGCTTTGAAGCAATAGCATGCCAAAGACAATGCTATATTAGAAGACAAATCAGAGAATGGGGCTGAACCAGTTAAAAACTGAGTAATTATGAAAGACAATGAATGTGCATGAGCTGGTTTAAAAACAGATTTGTTTCACATAAGAAATATAAAAAAACAGGACATGGGTGAATGGCAAATGATGTTTGTTGTAATTATGCAGTTTTCTGTCCCAGACGACGAATTTGGCAAATATCCTACTAACAATGAGTACATACACACAAACACACACACACAAAAAATATATATATATATATATATATATATATATATATATATATAAAATATATATATATATATATATATATATATATGTTAACAAAACAAAGGAACATTTCCATTGTCTGCAGAACTCATTAATTGTATAATTGACGGACACAAAATTTGAATTTGATGCCTGAGCCAGTAACCGGATACTGTCTACAAGAACATGCTTCTAGTGCATTCTCAATATTCATAACGACACTATATATACACTGAAATCCAGCCAGCGTTGTGTATGTGACATCATCAAAATGCCAATAATATGCACTTCCACAGCAAAGTGCATATTGACACCACCAGGAGGAAAACTGGCACTGTCTGTTAGATGTCAAATGTTAACACATTGTTTGGGGGCAGACAGTGTTGCTCTGAAGGATACTGTAGCACAGTGTTTGGAGTGGTCTGCTTGCGGTCCGCAGCCACGTCCTGTCCATCCCCCGCCAGTATCATGATGAAAGCCTGAAGCAGAACGGACAACAAACAAGACTGCAATAAACCTACAATCAGTCGTACGTATCGTCTTCTCAAGTTCTCAGCTATAACAGTAAATGCACTATCTGTAGCTATCATCAAATGTTATGTGTCACATATTCAGTTTGCTCTGAATATCAGACACAGAACTGCATATTTCCTGGACAACAGCTGGAGATGTCTAGAAAAACACTAAAAGAAACCCTCCAGTCATTCTTTACAAAATGAAAGATTTACAGCCAGCAACCAGAAATTTAACCTTGTAATCAGATCTATAGTCTTCAAACATATCCACTTTGCTGGTGAGACTTTTTTGTTTCACCTTTCAGAGTATATACCTGAAGCCAGTCATAGAGATTGATGAGTCGACCACATTCTAGATGCAACTTGTACACAATACAGATGTCAGGCAGCTTGGCAGACACCGTCTCTGTGTCCATACTCAAGTTTTCATTCTACAAAATTACAAATCAGCAACAGTTAATTACAGCACTACAAAGCCATGGCCCCCAGTCCCCAGTGACACCGAAAGAGTCCATGACCTAGGAAACTGCTCTGGTCAACTAGGACTACGTGTAGGGGGTGCTAAGAATCTCTGGGTCAAAAAGAGCCACCGAAAGAGGGTAAGTAGACTAAAGATAGTGACATACAACGTCAGAACTCTACTAAGAGATGAACACATACAAGAACTCGAAGAAAAACATATGGAAACCAGGTTGATATTGGATATACATTGTAATTGGGATATCAGAAGTGAGAAGACCAGAGAATGTTTCACTACCTTACAAAGCGGCCACCTATTATGCAATTCTAAGGCAAACAACGGCCAAGCAGGAGTAGGCTTTCTCATAAACAGGAAATAGAAAGGCCGTATAGTGAGGGTAAACAGCATCAGTCCCAGAGTAGCAGAACTTGTTTTGTGCATAACAAAGTGCTACAAATGAATGTCACCTGAATAAAAAATTTAACATCCACTAGCTCTATGTTTTCCCATTTTTCTGTTTGGGACCTGTAACTTAAATACACCCAGCAGAATGGGTCTGCAGGTTACAGTGGACATTATTATGAAAGACGCGGCTTGGGCCTAAAAACTTTTTTTCAGAAACTATTCTGTAGAACTGGTCCTCTAATGTACCCTAAGAAATGTCTGTGTAAAGTCTTAACAGTTTCTGAGATCTCACAGCTACCGGTGCACGCTGGACATAGAGTTATGCCTTGAGTCTATTGGGCCAAAGGTCCAATGGACTCATGGCATGAAAATTAAAATGTTCAAGTGACAGTTGGTAGTTGAATTCAAAATATCCTCTTGCTCAGCCTGTCTAACGTGTGACCAATGGAAAAAGGTCAGTTTTCATATATAGCAGTGTCCAGACTTTAGTACTGCTCAAGGTACTTCTAACTGTACTCCCTGGCAGAACTGATCAGTCAATCTACTCCCTGGCAGAACTGATCAATTAATCTACTCCCTGGCAGAACTGATCAGTCAATCTACTCCCTGGCAGAACTGATCAGTCAATCTACTCCCTGGCAGAACTGATCAGTCAATCTACTCCCTGGCAGAACTGATCAATCAATCTACTCCCTGGCAGAACTGATCAATCAATCTACTCCCTGGCAGAACTGATCAGTCAATCTACTCCCTGGCAGAACTGATCAATCAATCTACTCTCTGGCAGAACTGATCGATCAATCTAATCGCTGGCAGAACTGATCGATCAATCTACTCGCCGCAGAACTGATCAGTCAATCTACTCCCTGGCAGAACTGATCAATCAATCTACTCCCTGGCAGAACTGATCCATCAATCTACTCTCTGGCAGAACTGATCGATCAATCTACTCGCTGGCAGAACTGATCGATCAATCTACTCGCTGGCAGAACTGATCGATCAATCTACTCGCTGGCAGAACTGACCGGTCAATCTACTCCCTGGCAGAACTGATCGATCAATCTACTCCCTGGCAGAACTGATCGATCAATCTACTCGCTGGCAGAACTGACCGGTTAATCTACTCTCTGGCAGAACTGATCGATCAATCTACTCCCTGGCAGAACTGATCGATCAATCTACTCCCTGGCGGAACTGATCGATCAATCTACTCCCTGGTGGAACTGATCGATCAATCTACTCCCTGGCAGAACTGATCGATCAATCTACTCGCTGGCAGAACTGACCGATCAATCTACTCGCTGGCAGAACTAAACAATCAATCTACTCCCTGGCAGAACTGATCAATCAATCTACTCACTGGCAGAACTGATCGATCATTCTACTCGCCGCAGAACTGATTAGTCAATCTACTCCCTGGCAGAACTGGTCAATCAATCTACTCCCTGGCAGAACTGATCAGTCAATCTACTCACTGGCAGAACTGATCGATCAATCTACTACCTGGCAGAACTGATCAATTAATCTACTCCCTGGCAGTTTCGAAACGGGGTAGTCCGGCGCTCTACCGCCTCACTCTGTAGCACAACATTCAAATTTGACCTCACTTGGTCGAGATTTTATTGCTGAAGTCATCGTGCCACTACAGACGGTGCTCACGTGAGACCATTAGGAAACGTGATATCCAACCAACCCAGAGTTAGGAGGAAAGAGAAGAGACACAACAGTAGAAGACATCTGACGTTGGACTACTCAGTATCTTAAGTTCCGAGTTACGAGGTGACATATTTACACCATATTTCTTTGCTTGTTATACCATCCATGAATGTACTATGACAAAACTAAAGATACTCCTACTGAACAAATATCTCGAAAGGTGAATGATAACTTTCGAGTTGTGCTAGATTTAAAAACGATTTCCAGCCACAGAATCATCTCAAGACAGACGGCGGGTGACGAAGAAAGCCTTTCGACTTATCTTGACTCCAACCCAGTTTATCTGCATGTATCCTGGCCGTCACAGGTATGTCAATTTTATTTTTAAACATTTGCAGTGCCAGCCCCGCACAATCAGCGGAGGATCTGTTTCATTTATTTAGAGTATCTTGTGAGAACAAGAATGTTCTAATATCTAGTCTACAGTAAGACCAACACAGGTAGGTCGGCCTCAGGCATTTTTAACATTACCTGCCCACATACAGAATGATAGCCTAGCTTCATGTTTTCAATTATGGACAGGATTGAATGTTCCTGTTGACATTTAACAAACGTCTTTATTCAACCAGTTGCAAAACAATGTCTGGTAATTGTGCCGTGGGGCTTAATCTGTGTTTGTTTCGCTTGGATAATATTCTAGGAATTGTTTTGCAAAAACCGACATCCGAATTTGTACAAAGTAATTACTTCGTACAAATTTGGATGTCGGTTTTAGTTTAAAATTACACCATAAATAGGGAAAGTTAAATTTTAAATCTAGTTCATGTTATGCATAACCGTGTCAATCCAACACCGTTTTGGGGGTTGAGTGGAGACAATGAGAGATGACGAGACTGAATGCATACATACATCCGGTTCTAGTTGTTTCTGGCACTCAGCAGCATTCTATTAACAACATTATCAACTTAAGAGGGCTCATTGCACTAGACAAGTCTTTTTCCGAACATTTATGCCAAGCTAACATTTCTATGCTGCCAGCGTGCTGGTCTTCAATGGTTCTTTCACATTCCAAATTAAGTCAGGACCGACATTAGCATAATTCTCTGATTCACGAGGGACACACAGTCCCCAAACTTGAGAGCCAAGTTTTAACACCAAACATCATACCTGCTGTGATCTAACCTTGGTTACCCAGGCTCCATGAGGTGGCAGCACTTTTAAGCCCCTCAACCCTGCCTGGGGAAACTAATGCTCTGCATTTGTTAACCGCCAGGGCGGCATCACCCCAGATTAGGGTAGAGACGCTGATTGGCTCTCAGGCCAACTATGAAATAAAAATTAAAATAACGATATACTTTTACAAGATAATATGACACCCTATAAAAACTATTCAAAATTAAACTTATATTAACACAAAATAAATAGAAATAGAAATTTGCAGTTGTTTATAAAAATAGAAATTACGGCAGGATTAACCAATGTCCGTGAGGTGGCAGCATTGTATAGATCACGGGGATAAATATTCAAAAGCCGGGAGACTCACCAGATTGTCTTCTCTGCGTAGTTCCGCAGCCGACCGACAGTCAGTTAAGCGAAACTAGCTGTGACCGTATATTGAGCCTCGGCTGACGGCGTGCCAGGTCTATGTTGCTGTAGCACAGTGGGTGGAACACTATACACCTGTATTCTCAGTCAGCCAGAAGAACCCAGGTTTTAACCCTGTACTGCTGATTTGAATATTGGGCAACTTTATTCACTCTATGTTAATGAATAACTGGCTATAGACAGTGGTAGGTAATTGTGTACGAATAATGTATGTGCATTAATTGCAGCATAGCTGAATGCTTCCCAAAGTCTGAAACTGAAGATTCCACTGTAGATGTGGGTCATAACAGAAGCCGATCATAGCTACTCACATGATGTCTGGGACATACATAGTCTCGCTTAACCGAATGTCGGTTGGCTGCAGAATTACGCCGAGAAGACAGTCTGGTGACTTTGCCGGCTTTTGAATATTATCCATGCGGGACTAAACTATGCTGCCACCTTGCGGATACTGGTTAATCCTGCCGTAATTACTATTTTATACAGAACTGCACATTTTAATTTAATTTTGTGTTAATATAAGTTCAATATTGAATACTTTTCATAGGGCATCATTATTTTGTAAAAGTATATCGTACATTAATATTTATTTCATATCGCCCTGAGAGCCAATCAGCGTCTCTACCTTAATCTGGGGTAAGGCCGCCCTGGTGGTTACAACAGCAGCACATTCATTCCCCAGGCAGAGTTGACGGGCTTAATAGTGCTGCCACCTCACGGAGCCTGGGTAACCGAGGCTAGGACGTACATGGCACAAATTTATAATGCCAGAATGGCGGTCGACTAAACATGTCTATGAGAGAGTAATGTGTAAAGCACTTTGACCAGAGACTGTACTGTGCAATAACTTATCTTTTACCTTGACACCTCAATTTAAATAAAAAATGACAGACATTTTGAGCTTGATTATACCTATTGAGAGTTGGGAACCTTCCGTTCATAGCTACCTTACATATGTTACTTCGATTGTGTAGTGACTACAGTGACAATGATGCCAGACTGTAAAGTGGTTGCAAAAAGGACAAACTTCATCCAGAAAATGATGTGCCAGCCTCTGAAAGTACACCTGCTGTCATACAGCGTAAAAGAAACGTAGAGTGTCCCAGTAACAAAACTATCAAATGACACTATATGACCTCTAGGGGAAAAAATGAGGGTTAGGGCTTGATGATTCATGATTATTTCACAATAATAAATAGTATATCATTAGAAAGAGCCTTCTATGCTGTATCTAATAAAGAAACATTCGATCCAACTGCCTGTATTTGTCCAACAACTTTTATGCCTTATGGTGGTGACGCCATGATCTGGACAGTTATGCAATGTGTCACTGCATATTTTAGTGTCTGACAAACTCTAGTGGTATTTGACATGTGGGATTTTACTGAATGTTTTTGATAGAGTATTGCTAAAAAATATCAACTGAAAAAGAGTTATGTAGACATACGTAACATTGTAGGTCAACCCATCCAGAGGAGTAGGTTGCAATGGGCCAGTCGTGTGGAAAGAATGGCAGATCAAAAATTGGAGGGAAAATGAAGGTGAAGATGATTGAGAATGCGATGGGGGACTGCGTTAAGAGAGATCTGGAAAGAGTGGGAGGAGAACGGAGAACAACAGCAACAAATAAATAGAGTTAGAGACTATTAATAGAGAACATAGTGAGATAAAGAGGAAAGAAAGATGAAGAAAAAGACGATGGCGACATCCATGGTCACCCTCAGCCGACATGGGACGTGCCAAGAGGATCACAACAACATATGCTAATCTACGTGCACTGAAATCTTGGAGATTTTGTGCAACCACTTTGGGAAAACTGAGCATTCTTCAATAAAGTGATGGTTGATTAATACAGCAGGAGTCACGTGTAACTGTTTTGTTATTCGCACTCACCTGCAGGTAGTAGTAGGGACTGGACAGGCCGCGGTGAATGGTCGCGCGTGGACACCCGTCTATGTGCTGTCTCAAGTCGGTCACTTTGTTGTAGTAAAACACCTCGTGAAGTGGCAGAGACTGAGGACGGATCAGGTATTTCCTGTAACAAAGAAACATGTCTGCATATAATACTTAGTTAGTCATACCATTCAAAGAAACATGTCCATGCAGAAGTAATCTCAATTTACTTTTTACACTTATTGTGGCAAAATTATACTTATTACGTCATTTTGTTAATTATTAATACATAACTGATGGTTATATTTTAATTATTCAGTGTCAAGTGAGTTACGTGATACATATTTTAATGGATTCCGGTAAAGCAAATGCAAACAGAAATCCACATACAAACATAATCATCAAGATGGGATTCATTTTATATAAGCAGCAATAGCTCAGAAAATTCAGAAACAATTTTGCTAAAAGAAGGAACTCCAGCAGTGAATAATGAGAGAGAAACACACCTGAAGACTGAGTCGACGTAGTCGATGGTTTCATTTCTCAGCACCTCGTAAACTGTTGGGTTCTTCTTCTTCTTTTCCATATCTTGAAGCGTCTGTCCACAACAAGTGTTCTCTAGTTACTCTAGTTGCTCTAGTTGCTCTAGTTACCATAGTTACCATAGTTACCACAGTTACTCTAGTTACTCTAGTTACTCTAGTTACCATAGTTACTCTAGTTACCATAGTTACCTAGTTACCCTAGTTACCCTAGTTACCCTAGTTACTCTAGTTACTCTAGTTACCCTAGTTACCCTAGTTACCCTAGTTACCATAGTTACCATAGTTACCATAGTTACCATAGTTACCATAGTTACTATAGTCACAAAGTGCAGCAAAGGTCCAGAGGAACAAAGTTCTAGACACCACAGTTACGAAAACCATCCAGATGATGTTACATTTACATATCGTGAGGCAGGAAGATGGTGGGAAACTAAGAGAATACGGGTTCGAATCTTGTGCGGCTGGGTTAAAACCTTAGGCAAGTTTTTTCATTCTACATTGCTCCAGTTCACTCAGCTGTATAAATGAGTACCGGGTTATAGACAGTGGTGAATATGTGTATGAGCAGCCTTCGCGCATTAATTGTAGCATATGGCTGGATGCTTCCCAGAGAAGTTGAGACGGTGTTTGACTGAACAGGTCTGTCAGGGAAGTAAAGCGTAAAGCGTTTTGAGCAGTACTGAGAACCAGATACTGCGCCATATAAGAAGTTACCTTTATTTACGGTGATATGTTTAAAAACAAAACTGACAAATTTGCTGGAGGGTGGGCTACAATACTGAACAGATGTAAAATTATATCAAATCATCAGCAAAGTTTCCCTGACCAAATGTCAAACAAATTCTTGCTCTGGATGAGGTTTTGGGGAAAAGCAATGGCTGCAGTGTTACCTGTCGGAGCGTGTACATGTCCGTCTTCTTGGGCAGTGCTGCCACCTGTGGGTCGTCCTGCTCCTCGCTGTATTCTCGCGACAATTCTGCACAGGAACATAAATGTATCGCTACACTACCAGATCTGAATTATGCAATGAATATAGCATACAGACCAAGAGAGATTTTACTACAGAACAATTTTTAGCAGTTTCTGTGTGAATAGTACGGCAGGAAAATATGGCACGGAGATTAAGCCAGATTACTCCAATAAACATCTTTGTGAAAATAAATGTTTTGATGACATATGTACTTTTAATCACAGTAAATTAAGTTAACGTTAAAAACATCAATCCAAACGACATTTATGACGTTACTGTGACTGACCACATTTACAGTTCTGATTACACTGTCACAGTCTAGCTCAGCACAGTCCTTTCAATTCCTCACGCTTGGAAGCTGAAAATGACACCAATCACAATGAAATGCTGACTGCCCAATTAGCACGCAAGTTATTTTTGTGCGTTGGCTTTCCCGACGCCAGCATTGACATAGCACTAGGACTTCCACCCGACTGTTGTCTGTTCATGACAATTGAGTAGACTTTTCAAGACTACTTTGTAAAATTCAAAGATTTGAAGGCCTTGAATTTGGTCCAATCAAATTCAAGGTTTTCAAGATTTTCAAAGCCCCGTACGGACCCTGACATTCAATATCACGTGCTGCAATTTGGAGTCAAACAGTACCTTCGATGTTCTCAAACTTGGCCTGAGACTGAGACAGTCGTTGCGCCACTAGTTTCAGCTCTGGAAGTGATTCCTCTTCGAGTACCTGCGAGCACAGCTTCAGTGTGCCGAGAAGCTCATCCCGGATAAAGTCCTGCAGCACAAAATGTATGTTGTACATAGAAACGATGAGAAAATATGTTCAGCTCCGTTTCAGTATGCAAAGAAACTCAATCTGGAATAAATGTGATAGAAAATAAATGAACTCTGCATTTATGATATTGCACCATGATGAATTGAGGTTTGTCATGCCAACACATTTTTAAGAGACAAAGACACAATTAAACCAACATATCACGTTTCATTTTTATCTTATCTGCAACTATAAAATTACTCTATTCTGTAATCATATTTACAGAGTTGTTTGTAACATTGAAGATGTCCTTTTTTCAAATATAATCAAATCTTTCAAGCATGAGTTGTGAGATCTGTTTTTTTCTGTATAAGCTGTTAAAAACTACATACACCATTGCACACAATTAAGATGGGGCCAATATCTTTGATGTTACGGGAAAGCATTTATTGTCCTATATTAAATGTAGCCACAGTACATCAATGGTTTAGACACCTCGTACTATGTTTAGCTGACCTGTATATTTAACTTTTGTAAACCTGAACCCTTCTTGTGTATATTCTGGAGGGGCAAACTCTAAACTATATGGCCTGGTTTTGAAAACTGATACTTACAATCAGGCTACCGGGTCTCAAAGTTGCTGCAATGTCAAAACTAGTATTTCTAAATCTGCATTGTAGAGATTTAACAACAGAAAATGGTGAATAAATGAGCTTCTTTTTTCGTAGTGCATGGCAACATATTCTAAGTAAGTAAAATATAACTGACTTACCTAACAAGGTTGATTGCTTCTTGGTAAGCTGGCAGCTGACCGACGCTGCTCCCTAGAGTGGTGGCGTACAGCTCCCGTAGCTACAACACGTTTGAACTTTGACCTCTCATGATGCTAATAATAGACGTACCTTCATACGAATGCTGTATTAATTTTGTTGTATTATTCACTGATGAATTAATTTTCTGTTTGGCTCCATAAATGAATGAAATTATATCTTTTTTTGTAAACAATACATACATCTAAACACATAATGCATCTAAAACAAAATTTATACACAAATTTGGACACTCAAAATTGAATACATTTATATATTAACAAATACATTCAGGTACTGGTATGATTTCCCCAATATATGTAATACATCAAAAAAATATGTAACATTAACATATGCTTACAAAAAACATTCACTTAATAGTATATAATTTTTAGTTAAGACTGTTGTATTTCTAATATGGTATTTCAGAATAATACTTGTGTTTCTGGTTATGTACTGTTAAATGTGTTAGCGTAATAGGGAGAACAGGTTTTATATTTACTATTATTTCACATGATAAGCATGTAGTAGTATGTTCAGGTATTTTCTTCATATTTTTGTCAAACATGATTTAGTCACATCAGTACACAATTTTTTTTAATTTAACAATTTCGTTTTTCTTGTGGTTGGATTGGTGGACACTGCTTATGACACTTCTGTACAGCAGACCCCTATTCAGGTTTTGGAATGGGAACGGGAATGCTGTAGTCAGTGGTCACAGTGGATCAGGGCTGTAGGACTGAAATGGTTAACAGTGTTGTTTTGGTATCTGACATTTATATTTTTTAAAGACGCAAGGAGCCACATAGACAGGCGAATTAGTTAACTGCAGTACGCACCTGTTTACCGAGTGGATACCCTGGTAATCTGCAGACGAACGCATGCAGACAACGCAGCACGGGGAAGTAGCATTGGTGGTAGTGATCCAGCTGTGTGAGCAGTCGGACAAACACCTCCTGAAGACAGACACCAACCAAAGTAACCTCAAGACCCTAGGACAATACAACAGCCCTGTACATAATCTCATCAGCACAGATGAAGCAAACACTCAGGGATTTGAACTGCACTCCTGAAAATACCAACCAAGCAACCAACCAGACATGACGATGCTGGCATACAGCGCTCCATATTTTACCAAGCTAAGCTGCAAACAAAAAAAAATTTCCCGATTTAACTGATTGCATGCAATGACTACATTTACAGGTGTCTCCTATGGTACAGATAAGCTTTAGTTTGTTTCATACTATACAATGAGAAGTGCAAATACTGGTTTACTTCCTCTGTGTATGTATATGCTGATATAATACAGAGTAAACATTGTGCTTAGAGTGTTCCTGCTCACCTTCGTGTGTTTGGTGTCCTCCAGGAGCAGGATCTGTTCAGCAGGCGGCTTCCCCTCCACGTACCTACAATTAGCGTTACATAATATAAAAGTAACGGTACGTTCTTTAATAACGCAGTACAGTGTCCATGCATTTTAAAAGATATTAAATTCAAGGCTATTCAAGATTGTTCAATACTATTTGACAAAGACATTCATGACTATGTAAACGATAGATGACATTTTAATCCACTTTTGACCACCACTTTTCCTGTGAACAACCCAGTGAGCACAAGATTTATTTTTATACGTTGGCGTTTCCCAAAGCCAATAATGACGTAGTGCTAAGCTTTGCTGCCCACTTACCTGTGGCTTTTGGGCTGATACTCGTCATGACAGACAGGCTAATAATCATTTAAATTGACTGCAATAAAATTAAAGACTTTTCAAGACTACTTTGTAAAATTCAAGGATTTCAAGTTCATGAATTAGATGCAATAAAATGTTATACTATTCAAGAGTTCCAAGGCCCTGTGTGCTCCACTGCCCCATGGCAGTATACAATCCTCAGGATTGCTCAAGACACTTTACACTTTATTTCCTGGCAGACGGGTACAATCAAACACCATCTTGGCCTCTCTGGGAACCTAATTTTATGATTTTAAACAATTGCTATAATCAATATATATGTTATGTACGTACATACATATGTACATATGAACGTATATAAAAATTATGTACCTGGGGGTACGTTCCACTAGCTAAAAAAGAACATATTCAAGAAACCGTTTATACCCTCTGTCATTTTTTAATGCAAAATTTTAATGTACTGTATACTTCTTTTATTCCATACACTTATTGTACCGATTTATCTAATCTTATTTATTTACCAATTTTAGTAAATATTATTAATGTTATCACATTATGTCTTATCAAAGAACCTTTTAAGGAATATTATTTGCTGATTTATTTACTTATTATTTAGAGTACTTATTTATATACTTAATTTATTTACTTTACCAATTTTAGTGCCGATTTATTATTACAATTTTAATGTGTCTTATTAACCATATATAGTATGGCTCACCAATCTTATTACTGTCATTTTAAACTGTGTAACTGAAGAACAATTTCCATTTTTAATGTGATGTTTTAAATGGACAATAAAGTCTTTTGAATCTTTTAATCTATGTATATAAAAAATTATGCAGAAATGTTAATGTTTTCATCCATACAAGGTGGTTTGCAATTCAGTTTCTCTAACATTATTGTAAGCCAATAACTTTTCTGTGTGATTATGTAATTGTCAATTAATGACCGTTGTTAGGCTTCAAAATACCTTAGAAATACTCAAACTCAGTCTGTTCTCATCACAGTTCAATGGGGTAATGCTCCTTTCTCATCAGACAAAGGCCCATTCTGGTGGTTCGGCCCCAACATATTTGCATTCATCTGGTCTTGATGGGTTTAACAGAGACATTGACCATGGTCACTTTTCTTGCAGTGGTTATTCATAAAAGCTTCAACCTAAGTTGTTGTGAACCAGAATTTCAAGAATATGCCATGAAATGTTTAAACTTTCCACAGGTGCATTCCACATTTCATACGTTTTGATGGACTCGGCTACAGGCTGTGAGTGAACTGGTATACCTCCGAAATGACAGGCAGGACCGCAGCTGGTCCAGCTGGTAATCGTCCAGAGCCTCAGTCTGGTCGAGGGCGTAGAAGAGAGGCTGACAGAGAAGGCTGCAGGGGTTGTTGTAGAAATGGTCCAACAGTGCAAACTGGAAGAGACACAAGAAGAAAGTGACTTGTGAACAGGAAGTATCGTTACACTTCTGTTGTGACATTCTTCTTCTTCCATATATTGGACTTGCAGGGTGTTAAGAGTCTAACGAAGCGTGTGCGCTTGGGGGGAGGGGTGGTGGTGTATGCTCTCTTAAAACAAATAGTTAATATATAAAAACAATTTTTTTAATAAAGTTATTGTATGGACCTCTGGTGATTAAATTTTTTATTATTATTATGTATATAGTCTCATGAAGAAATTAAAGCAGACGTTAAGGCACGAAGGCCTCTGGGCATGTGGTGGCTGATAGGCTTGTGAGGAGCCTATTCCACTGTCTAAGTGGCGCAGGAAAGAATGAATGTTAAAGGGCTGGGTGGACTGCCCTTGCATGTCGAAAATGGTGGGTTCCTCGAGTTCTGGGGTCACTCCGTTGGAGGTACATTAAGTTCAGATTCTCTGAGGATATTGACATCACAGAAGTAATTTATTTCTTAATATTATTACTTGCCATGAATATGTTGAAAGGTGTAGGTAAAGGTAACATATTTTATGACCACTGCAAATATTCTTGTTATCATGGAAGAGAGTTAAATCATTATATAATCTTAATTAACGTCATAATTGTTCTAGTCAATTCGGTTAGTAGTATAAATACGGTAAGTCCGTGTGTGAAAATTACATGGTGAAGATCAACATACGATGCACAGAAATATATTGCAGACGTTTTAAAATAAAAATATCATCGGGGTGTTATTGGCATAAATGTGTATGAAAAACCAAGTGAAATTGTTGATTTGAGACTGACATTAAAGTCTGAAATATCGTCTCACCTGAAGACTGTGGAGGAAGTTAACCACGGAGAGGTCGTGGTAGAGGAATAAATCAAGAAGCAGACTAAACACCTTTGGTCCCAGCTTGAAGGGTAGTTCCGTTGTCATGACAACCTGTACATAAGCAACAACAAAACTACAATCCCCACAATAGAAAGTTTTACACTATAAAAGTAATTTTATTTATGATATCCCGTGCGGCAGAAGTATTCAATCAAACAACATCTAAATTACTTTGGAAAAGATTCTGCTATCCTACAGGCAATTACTAATACATAAAATATCCACAACTGTCTATAGCCCATTCATAGACCAAAATAAGAAACATATAAATTAGATATAATTCAAATGATAAAAAAGCATATCTTCTTACCTGTGCAAAGTATATAGAAAGTGTACTTACCTGATTGATGACTTCAGTGAGATATTCTGTCGATGGTGGCGCTTGGAACTTCTCCATACACAGGCAGGCGGAGGCAGCGTTGGACAGCAAGTTGTGTACGGAAGAGACACACGTTGCGATGCCAAACACCAGTACGATTGGCAATTCATTCAGGTGGTTGCTGGTAGAAGCAGAACACACTGAAAATATGTTTATAATGGCCAATGCCTACTCTATAATTTTGCAACAAATACTATGTATTTATTTAGTAACGAAAGATACAATTCTGGTGTTTATCTCATTCTGAGGTATGTTCCTTTCTGGCCTGCACTGCATAGATTAGATCAATTCAAACTTCTGTTCCATGTTGTATGCTGCTGAAACAATATGAGGCATGCTGCTGTGACTACTCTCTAGTGCTTGGTGACCAAAGGACACATCTACCAGTGTCACAGGCTGACAGTAATTCCAAGCCAGATGTATGCGTAGCTTCCAAGATCAATTGTGGCAGTAACACTTTTAAATTAATGTTTTAATTTTTAGAAAAGTACTACCGATATAATGACTTGTGCAGCAATTATACACATGGATAAATTACAAAAGAAAACATAAATATATTTTCATGTATGACATCAATACTCGTGCTAACCTGCAGATTGCAATGAAATCCTGTAAGATGCTTGGGGCGAAACTTTCAAGGTCTTCCAGTATAATCACCACTGGGCGATAAGACACAGACTTCCGCTGACTAGACAACTTAGTTGGCGTGCCATCAGAAGATCTTTTCTTGGGTGTTTTAGCGGGAGATGTCACAGGATTTCTCTTCTGTGGAGACACACACCTCTGCAGGGAAGAAAACAATTTGTTAGGTACTGTGCAGAAAGTTATAACTTTATAACTCATTCTTTTTCTAAGCTAATTAATAATTTACTCATTCCGAGAAAAAAAACCACCCAATTCACATACTTATTTGTATAGTATGTTTTATCTTGAAAACGGTTCGTTTGATTTTCATTGCACTTAGATCAAATATGGAGCTCACTAAAGTGACTAAACATGAGTTGTACTTGGGATTTTTTTCAGACTGTCTTCTAGCATAACACACAACATTATAAAAGGAAAATAAGTGTCCATATAATCATGTTTAGACTTAGTGTCATGCATGTAGTAACAGTCAGGTTGTCTTGATGCTAAGTGGAAGGATGTGATTATACCAGTATCAGTATAAAATTAAAAATAAGTATAAGCATATATAAAACAATTATATTATAGTCAATTGTGAGATAAATATATAATAGATGTAGATTAACAACTAGACTAATACATTATCTGTTCTAGTTAAAATAGAAAAATTATAAAGATGGACTCCTGCAGAAGATTCAATACTATGTTTTAGGGACCGGGTCACATGACACACCTTAGAGATGTGTGCGTACCACGACGTAAGCACTGACATAGCGCAGCTGATACGCCGCGTGTTAACGTGGGTCACATCGTCACCGTCGTCATCATCGTCCAACTGTCAAAATGCAATATTCAGCACATTTTAATATTACAGCACTCGACTCTTAATGCCATTAAATGTACTCATCTGGTTCCTCGGTTACTAACAACACATACAATTACCTCTCAAGAAACATGGAATGCAATTCTGCCCTGAAATTATAGGTGTCACATGACATGTGTCATGTGACACACCCTGGCATAACTATCCTGTTGAAGATCACGCTGCAGGTTTCTTGAAAGGGAATCACGTGCACGACTATCGAAATTGTTTCAAAATTAAATTGCATAACATGATCCCGAATGCGTAAACTTTCAAGTTATCAAATAGATTTAGTTCAGAAATGAACCATTGTCTACATATACAGAATCAGCCTGTGAACTTCTGCAATAACATTGAGAAATAACAAATGAGTTGGCACAAAAATCCTGCTAATATTTATCTAAGAAAAGAGACAATTTCCATTCAAGAACTGCAGAGGAACGATCACTAGCTAAATACTGGTTTCTTTTTTACAATAAATAAGTAGTAAATTTCTACTGGTTTATATATGGTTTAAAGTATGTCAATCACATTAATTAGTTCCATCCTGAGAAGTCCTCATTCTATTGCAACCACTATAATAAACAGACATCTTGAAATGGCTAGCAGTATTTAATATCTTCGGCTCAAAAGATGAAAAACACATTTGGTTGATAATCGGATAAAAACAGAACTCATAATTCATAATACAACTTCATAAAATAATCTCATCCAAACCGAGGCTCACTGTGACCCATTAACCTACTTGTTCTTGATTCTCCATGAGCTGAGCGAGGGTCTTGCCCATTGTTGCCTTGAGCGTGGGGCAGTCCTTTGACCGCAATGTGGCGATGTGTGGGGTCACCTTTTCCTTCAGCAGGGAGGCCAGACTCGCAAACATCCTGGCATGGTCCTGGCATGTTAACCCCTGCAAAATATATCATCTCTTTTTTACAGCTTCTCTCTTAAGGGTGGGAATCTGGAATTTCCTTCGAATCGAATATCTTCGAAATTTCGAATACAAATCGAATATTCAGTGGTTTGTTTTGTGATGTTTATTTGTTAAGTAATGTTACCTGGTAGTGATTTTATTTGTAACCTAGTGTGTATACGTATACATATAAGACACGAGAGCAGTAGTTTGATGGTTGTACTCTTTTTTATAATTAGGTCATAAAGTAAAAGTTCGCCCGGGCCGATTTTGTGGTGGAGGACATGAAGAAAAAAATATTTGGGCGATTTTTGTTTATATAGCTGCAAATTTGGAATTAAATCGAATAGCGGAATTTTTCTCTCGAATATTCGAAATTTTGAATATGAATTAAATTTTCGTTCCATCGTTATTCTTCCTCTCTCTGAAATGCTGCTTTACGGTGGCTTGCATTTATCGTAAGTATTACTGTAATGTTTATTTGACCTAGTTGCATAAATTAACAAGTGATGAAGTTAAACTATTTGTGAATTTTCAACTTCACCAAGCTAATATTCAATGTAAACATAAGTACTTAAGTTCCAGGTAAACAAACCGGTAACAAGGGCAGCTGTAGGTATTTCAGGGAGACGTGCAAGTTGTAGAGCGCCATCTGATGGACCGAGAGAGAACCCTCTGGTGCGCATCCTGCACATACTGCAGTAGTTCGTCAAATATCTTTGTGTTTAGATCTGTCTGAAGAACCTACAGAACACAAATATATAACAATTCGACGAATAATGTAAACAAGTTATATCTAATTTGCGTTATAGTATTTTCATTTAATGTTATTAATTAATCAAAACAAAAGCAGAATAGTACACTTGAACAGCATGGATGTTGTTAGCACAGAACTGGGAGAAGCAGAAGGATACGACACGTCATGATTAGTGTCACAGTGTACCTTTAAAATATGTACTCAACGAAACAACATTACCATTTACCAGCACTGTATTAAGAGTAAAGACACCAACAACGTAAACAAAACTAGATCTGATCACTAATTACAGACTTGCAACATACAGACTCATTTTCAATCATTGTAATAAATAATTATTTCAGTGATATGATAATTTCATTTCTAATGAAAAAATTAACAAACAAAATATTAATAGTAATATGACACTTACATAATTAAAATGTTCTTACATATAGGTGAAAGGAACATAGGCCCCCAGCCCCAGGTAACTACTATAGAGCTCAACAAGACCAGTCTGTGTGTTTCCAAATGTTTCAGTCTAAGTTCAGACATTCTACAAGACCACAATAGTCACCTGGTAGTAATCAGTAACATCAGACTACGTAAAACATTCTTCAATGATTCTTGTGCACAAATGAAAGCCACAGAGTATGTACACATTCACTCAAGACAAGGCTTTATGCAGGATCAAACTATTGCCAGTCACACATGTTTTGGTGAACACATGGATGTCAACTGTTAAGCCAGTTTACAAACTTTTAAATGTGTCTGATGACCTGAAATGGACTACAAACACACATGTGACACCATTTTCACGGCATAACTAACAACATCTATGGTTTTGGAAGACCCTTTTTTTACGGGTGGACGGGTCTCTACAGAAAGCTATGACTCCAGATGTCAATATCAGCAGCATCTACTTGAATTATTTCATGTACTAAATGTTTTTTGAATAATTTATTTTAGCATAATTATATTACAAGTGTACTTTTTGTCAAACCTTTCACTTTCTACATTAAAGTATCAACATTTAACACCTTGCTGCGGCAAATAGTCAGATGTTGTTTATATTACCCTGGTGAATGTTTAATAATGATGGGGCATAAAACTACCTGAATTTTCTCGTCAATCTGTTCCCAAAGATCGCTGCACACCTGGTGCCTGTCCCAGCCTGCGTCTGGCTGCAATCCTTCGCACAAGTAATCTTCTGCAAGTGCATCAACAAAGATTGCGATGGGTTATTCTGGGTAGAATCAACCGATCTTCAGGAAATGTTTAAACTTAGTGACATCCATATCAAACTTAAACTGAGTGGAGGGAAAATGTAAAAGCACATTGTTGATGTAGTGAGTAATTTTCATGACAGTGCTTAGCTGTTTGTTTAGAGGCACGCAATTGTGGCTAAATATTTAAAGTTTCAAATTGTTTAGTTTATGTTACTATATTTGCAGGTATATGGGTCACCTTGGCAACACAAGATGATCAACTTAAAATCTTGGATCAAAGTGCTCAGCATTTTTATGTTTTGCAAAGCACAGGTCTTGTTTACATCAGTTTACTCTTACTAAATTACAATGTGTTCTAAACAGATGTGTTTACTTATGGATGATATATTTGTGTAATAGAAAACGTATAATATGTTCAACTGTGTGCATGCATATGTACACATAACATGTATGTATATAGTATATATACAGGCTTGTTGGTAGCAAATAAGGCATTAGTTTTTGCATTGATGCACTAGTCATACTACTGATTAAAAGAACACAATATTTCCGTAAACGTACCTGCTTTTGCAACTTTTTTCTTTCCCTTGAAAACGAACACTCCCTGTTTAAAACAAAAGAGCATTCAATGATAATATTAAGAGACAAAACAAAGACATCTGATCACAAAATAACAGGTTTTGGGCTGCTGTGACCTTCACCTGTCCCATTTGTGGAAGTTGGAAACAAACGTCAAGCCTGCCCAACTTTCACATTATTATGGTTTTAGATTTAATTCATGCTCCATTTCAATTATCCTGAAATTTAGTAGTTATGTAGAATCCGAGTTCACTGAAATTTTGCTGGTATTTATACCATGTTTATGCCTAAATTGTATCGCCACTTTATTCCATGATGCCGTGCAGCTACAAACAAATGACCGAGTACGTTATAAAATATTGTGCTTTACGGGGGTGATATTTTGGGTAGTACCTTTGATGTTAAAATAATGTCCTAGTTTGCACAAATCCATGCCACTGGTGTTAATATTGCATACATGGTACTTCAAACAAGCAGCCCATATTGTATGGCTAAATTTTGGTGCTAAATTATTAGAGAACCCAAAAATGATGCCAACCTAACAACAGTAAATGGCCTGGGCAAATGGTAACCTCGGCACACTACAGATGGTAGTTCAGTTGCTAGTCCAAGTGTATTGGAAATGTACCCAAGACCTTTACCAGCAATGTGGTTACATATTTATGTCACTATCTAAGATCTATCTAGTTTTATCACTATCAGTACTTATCAAATCAATCAGGACAATCATCCAATAAATCGTTGACAAAATTTACCTTCGACACGGAACCCGAAGTTGTCATTGTTTATTAACAATATGTTATCATAAGTTTATATAAGCTATCTGACGATGATTCCTGTTATCAGAGTCATAACAATAATAATTATCTCAGGCGAAATGGTACATTTACGGGTCCCAATTTTACATTCCCGCCGTTGCAAATTCTCAATCTAGGTAAAATATCCAAGTAGATGAGCATCGTTAAATCGTCTACCCATTACACCGAGCTTGGGTAGGAACATCCATTGGCAGACATCCTCGTAAGCCAGAATGGGAGACTTTCAGGCAATTACCCACCAGGGGGCGCCAGGGATAATCAATCCACTTGTTGATTGCCATGTGCCACATTTTTATCACCAATTCTGTTAGTAAAATCATGGCAAACAAGGATTTTGGAGAGATGACGATTCATCAACCGAAAGGGGAATTAAGAAGCAGAAATGCTAAACTGAACTGAAGAAAAGCTGGTCTTGTCGAAAGGTATGTGTGGGCGATAATATATGTTTGTGATATCACTGACTACGTGAAATGTACTCTGAATTGCTTAATTAATATGGGTTGGCGTTTTCGCAGTATGACCAGTTTTAACTTAGAATACAGTGTTAACATTAAATTAATACGGTTAAGGATGTATATTCTAAAATGTAACTCGGTTTTCTATTTTTGACAACTTACAAACAGCTGTCAAACAGTGTTAACCTGCGCACTGCAGTCTGGACAGAAAACTTTTCATGTTTTGCCTTTGATCTTGCCTCTTGTAAAACAATTGTGGTCATTGTCTTACTTTGACTTTTGAAAAATTGTACAGGTGTAATTATAATCCTAGCGTGGTCGGTGCTGATGACACTGTTTAATATTACTTTGCTCGGCCACATTCCACGAACACCAACTATAGAAAACTTGTTGTTTCTCATAAAAAAACTGATAAATACAAACAGGAAACGACACAACAGCGTCGCATTTACTACAAGCAACTAGTGTGTCCACGTAGACAGCACGAAAATATTTGTAAGAGCCCATGCATGCACGCCCAGATCTGCTCGACAAATAACGAGCCAAGTCGGCGCTATTTCTCGAGCAGCTCGATGAATAGGAAAAGTCGTTATTTCTCATCAGAACCGATAAATATATACAAGAAACGACCCGACAACGTCGCATTTACAACAGTCAATTAGTACATACACGTAGAAGACATGAAAATTGTTTTAAGAGCACTTGCTTGCACGTCCAGATCTGCTCGACAAATAACTAACCAAGTCTGCGTTATTTTTTTAGCAGCTCGAGAAATACATAACGAGAATTGTATTTTTTTATTCAAAAAGGCGTTACATGGGCTTAACATTGCAGTATATAAATCCCATTGAGGTGCTTCAATATCAGTACAAAGGGTGGAAATCTAGACGTTACCATATCCAAATAGTTGGTTTTACCCAACACAACCCGGCAATGATTTAATAATATATTTTGGGAAATGAGTCATGCATTTGAGACTTACATAACTTTATTAACATGTCGACTGGTGTAAGTATGTGTCACATAACAGTTGAATAGTAGTGTTAAATGAAAAGCAAACAATATCATTCACAACAATAGAAGCTCTTTGTATAAACCGTTGCATTTAATAATAATTAAATAAGATTACTTTCAAAGATTTATAAACTCATGCAACACGGGCCGAAAACCAACAACGTCGGTCTGCTTTATTTGGTTTGTCTCCGTTTCGTCGCAGATGGCCTTTGCATACTGAAATATAGATACACATTATTGTTAAATAATGTTTCCCCATGTTAACAATACATTCATATGAATACCTCTTTATGGTCCCCTGGCAATGTGACTATCGTTAGTCACATAATTTCTTTGGTTGTTCAGTTAAATATAACAACACTTCACACAATAGTGAAATAATATTATTGACAAAAAGATGTGTATTTTAAACTTTGAACAGAAATTCTGTTCACATTTATCAAACGTACACCTCTTTAAAAAAGCAAACTTATTAATTCAGAAACAACATCCATACTAATCCAGATATAACATAACAGTGTATTGAAAATAATGCAACTTGTTGATGTAATGGCTGATTAAGGGCCACATGATAATATAATGTAACTACTCCTGCAAAAAACATATCACTACGACAAAAACAGACATGGCTGCAAGGCTAGTAGGCAACAATCCATGTCTTCCCTGTTTCACTATAGCAATGAAAACGTGGGTGTGAAACAGAGATGGAGTGAGTACAATACAAATGTACTCGAGTACGAGTATGATTACTTTGAACATGCATGAGTACGAGTACTCAGAAAACAAATGTACTCGAGTACGATTACTTTACAATATACTCGAGTACAAGTACGATTTCTTTAGAATGTAATCATGATTAGTTTCATGATTACTTTAATGAATATCCTGTTTCTAACATAAAGGCGACTTACATGGAATCCCTAGGTGTCATTCTTGTTCTGTTGTTGTGTCACTAATGTTCTAACTGATTACTGCTATCCACTATCCAGGTGTTATTATTATTAATAATTAGACGACTTTCTCAGGTATTGGATGAATAATTTAATGCTGGATTAATAATTTAATTTATGGTTTCTGAATCAAATACAAATAGGAGGCATTTAAGAATTTCAAATACACATGATCAAATACATTACAATAACAACACTTCTAAACCAGGGGGGGCATATTCAAAAGAGTATCCAATTCAAATATGTAGTATATCAGATGGGTCCAAACATGGGGTCAAATACATTTGTGTTTGAAAGTATTTAAATATTTTTTAAGTATTTGTATTTGATGTTTAGGAATTTAAAATATTTGTATTTAAATACTTTCCTAAAGTATTTGACTTTTTCAAATATTTTTTTCAAATACATTGTCAGTATCAACATTTCTTTTTCAATGTCACATGTAATGCCTGCCAAACTGATTACAGTACCTTAAGCACTGCAACTTCACCCAACAATGCTAATTACTGATGAAGACACTTAACAACAGGCTTCCCCCATGGCCCTGCAGTGACCACAACTTGTGTTTGCTCAGAGCCAGAGGATGGATTAGCACCTAACAGTGACCATAGGTCAATATCCCCTTTTGTTCTTTAGTCAGGCTTCAATTTGGCACCAGGTTATTCTGGTTTCCTGGCTGACTTTGAAGTTGAGCCTTCCTCACAACATCCTAGCAATGATTAGCAGTGTCTTTTCTGAGGGCAACATAGGCATTATATTATTATGGACCTCCTGGCTTAACATACAAACAATATATTTTGGCCTTTACCTATTTCAGTCAGTTGTCACTATGATGCAGTTAGCAATAACAATACTCCCTAACACTGGTCTGCCTGTCATCATATGAGCAAAACACTAATTATGCCTATAAACTAGATGTCTCAATATGTGTTGCTTTTCTTTTACCTACATACTGTAGTAATACAAAATGAAAGGTATTTGAAAAATATATGAAAAAGTATTTGAAATACTTTTCAATGTATTCGTATTTAAATACATTTTTATTTTAAAAGTATTTGTAATTGTATTTGTAATCCCTCAAGAATATTTGAATACATTTCAATGTATTTGACCCCATGTCTGGATGGGACAAACACATAATAGTTATGGGTTTAGACAGGTTTATAGTTTGCACTTAATTAAACATAATAGACAGGGATTTAGCAGCTAACCGCCCAGACCCAGTCAGGATTCTGGATGTTGGAAACATGACCAGTCATTCACACCATACTGTCAGAGCAAACAGTACAGGTGGGGCTGTGGCATGGCTTCTAAAATTACAAAGCAAGATGTTAGGGGATGCTTATCTCCTGCAGTGTTTCCCAGGGACTATCACAATATAACTTGTACTTTGTACTAAGCAGGAGGGTGAGGAGATGTTGCTTCTCTGGGAAGAGAAGGTATTAATTAGGGAAATCTGACTGAATATTTATTTAACTGAAATGCTCAACAGTAATAGAAAATGAATATCTTGATTATTATTACGTTTATTAGATTACTTCTAATATTGCCATTTTTATCTGTCTAATATATTTGCTTGTATTATATATAGAAAAAAATGTAATCATGAGAAGTAATCGTGAGAACGATTACTTTGGTAATGTACTCGAGTACGAGTATAATTACTTTCCTTCGTACTAGAGTACGAGTACTCAAAAAGTACTCATACTCGAGTACGAGTACACGAGTACGATTCCATTCCTCCATCTCTGGTGTGACAAAGTTTTAAAGACACACATATACACAATAAGCAGTGTTATGGCATTTGCTAACCAAGCTTATGCTAGAAAGTAAAAGAAAATGATTGTATAATAATAGTAAGATTTCTATAATGCCTATATCATCGTGTGTGTGTGTGTGTGTGTGTGTGTCTGTGCGTGCGTGCGTGCGTGCGTGCGTGCGTGTTTGTAACGGCAGTACTTAAGCCTACCGGTTTACTTTGCCTAAAGACTCAGCTGTATTCGGGTTATTCCAAATTTGTGATTCGATAAAATCCCCGCCAACTATCAATATCTGTAATATTTCAATAAACATGATACGCCAAAACAATTATGTCAGTGCTGCATGTTACGGGACAAAATATAGTTTACTTTTCCAATAATGCTACATCCATTAAGATTATAAACTAAAGAAAACTTAAATTAAATTATTACTCCCTCCCTCTCTCCCTCCCTCTCTTCCTCCCTCTCTTCCTACCTCCATCCCTTCCTACCTCCATCCCTTCCTACCTACCTACCTCCTCCCCCTCCCTCCCTCCCTCCCTCCCTCCCTCCCTCCCTCCCTCCCTCCCCTCCCTCCCTCTCTCCCTCCCTCCCTCCCTCCCTCCCTCCCTCCCTCCCCTCCCTTCCCTCCCTCTCCCTCCCTCCCTCCCTCCTCCTCTTCCTCCTCCTCCTCCCTCCCTCCCTCCCTCCTCCTCCCTCCCTCCCTCCCTCCCTCCCTCCCTCCCTCCCTCCTCCCTCCCTCCCTCCCTCCCTCCCTCCCTCCCTCCCTCTCTCTCTCTCTTTTTCTCTCTTCATTCCTCCCCCTCTCCATCTTTCTTCATGCGTACTTAACACATTCACCACAGCGATAAACGTAGTTCTCCCCGACAGTGCAATGCCAACTTCATCTGTTTCTTGGTTTGTTTGATTGGGGTCGAGTGCAGTAGACGATGCACGTTTGACGCTCAATTGTGACAGTTGGTCTCAATTAAGCTGCACACAAGGTGCAGTTTAAGATGGCAGCAGACACTAGGATATCAACAGATGCCGAAACACAACGAGGACGGGCACAGATTGGACGATGCAATTACTCGAAGGTATGAACGTTTATGGTTTGTGGTGGAAAGACAACTAATGCTCGTACGTTCCATTATTGTTATATAATCATATTCGTGATTCAAAGCATGTTTCTGTTGTAATCCCCTCTACCATAATTTTACCTTTAACAGCATCACAAAATTACAATGTGTTCAGAATTGCTTAGCAAGGATTGAGACTAGGTCTCCATGTTTTATTCGTTATATGCGGCTTCTAAAGTAATTGCATTGTCTTCCTGTCCAATATCGTATTATCTTTTAAGATCTTTAAATCCATTGCTTACTCCGATGAGAAACGTTGCCTAGCTTCGATCATTTCTAGTTTTTGTCCCTAAAGTCAATACCATTGTTGGGACAAGTGCTTTTGCCTGTTTAAGCTAACACGTATGTGGAAAACAAAATTATGATCACTATGCTGATCGGTGTTGATAATATCTGAAATATAATCGCAAAATTTGTCTAAATCTATATGTCATGTGTTTATTATTTTATGTTATGTATTCTTGTTTACCAATTTGAGTTATATGGTTGTAAAACATTCCTATCCATAAATCTGCATGGATGAATAATTATAGGTTAACATGTTTAATGTATCATATGATATAATATAACATATAAACGATGTTTTTGCCTGTTTAAGCCAACACGCATGTGGAAAACAAAACTACGATCACTATGCTGATTGGTGTCGATAATATCTTTAATAAAATAACTAAGGTTGTCTTAGTCTACATCTGTTAATTATATGTTTATTATTTTATGTTATGTATTCTTGTTTACACATTTGAGTTATATGGAATTATATGAAATATGTATCAACATTTTAAAGTAATTCCTTGTTACATTTTATGAAGGACAAAATGGCGACGATGCCATCTTGGTTTCACGTCGCCTAATGTGAAACATACCTATCCATAACTGTGCATGGATGAATAATTATAGTTTCACATGTTAACATGTTTAATGTATCATATGATATAATATAACATATAAACGTTGTTTTAACGCCATTCTACAATACAAATAACTTCACTGGAAATAGTTATATCAGTTTAAGTTGAGACAAGTTGACACCACAATCTCGCCAGTCAAACACTATATGGTATATAAAGAAAGGAAATTGCTACCATAATTGTAACTGATGTGTATTCGATGCCTGGTGGCAAAGGGTGTATCACGTGAGCTCGCAATATTGAGGGTCACATCCGGCAATGGAACGCCGGGTTTAGGGCAGATACTCCCTCCCTTTCTCGTAGCACAGTGGTCAGTTGTGAAGGTTGAAGGTCGTGACATTTCTCGCCAGGGGAATGTTGTAAGGAGCAACCAAAGCGGAGTCCCGAGCCCAAGTAGATACATTAGATACTGTACTATGTACTAGTGTACTATACGCAGAATGTTCCCAGTGTCTCCCACTTCCGGATATCCTCTTTTTAAATTATAAAAAAAATCTGTTTTTAGCACATTATCTCAGTTTCACGATAAACTAATTAATTCGTTCTACGTTTTGTTTGTGGAAAAATATATTATTGAAAGATAAGAACAAAAATTGAACCCATGTACATGTTGCCCAATGGTTGGAAAATACACATACAGTACATCTTAAATACATATATTTTATATGTATTGATGGATTTTTATTATTTTGCTTTTGTTCATTGCTTTTGTTCATCATATTTTACGCTTATATATCTGTTAACATTGCTTTATTATAGAAACACCAGATAAGAGGTGAAGAGAAGGCCACCTGGCACAGAGACACTGAACAAGAAAAAAGGATATGGGATAGACCAAGAGAATATGGCCACAAACAGACACCTTGAACAGGAGAAATGAGCAGAGTAAATAAGAATTGTTACTTGACTGCAATGCCACCAACAGTGTCACTCTTGCGAAGACACTAATTTGAACAAGTCTACGTCAGTCCTATTATAAAGTTACATTGCATTAGTCAATAAAGCAATGTCATAACTATTTTACACACACATACCCCACATAAAACCTAATATGTATTAAATGACACATACCCTATTCATATTTGGGATGTCATTAGACATACAGAGGATGATCAACTAGATAAAATGCTGGATACTGTTAGGCAATGCATCCTGTTGTAATAACCACCATTAAGAAATAAGAACTCATACTTGTGAGAAACAACTGTACTGGTTATGTAATTTGTCACTTTTTCAGGTAGAAACAACCGTTCAAATAGGGTGTTTGACAGCCTTGGTGACGGATGATGTGTTTCCCCAAAAGAAGAGTTCAAAACAAAGCAGTGTTATCCAGAAAAGTGAATTTGTGCATACTTTTTAATTTGTTTTAAAATAATTATGTATTCCTGTCAAATTATATAAATTAAAAAAAATTAATATTTTAAAATACAGTTGTGACTGATTGCATTTAGAATACTGTGTTGTAATGCAGATGCATTGTCAGTTGTTTGTCTAACCATTTTGTTCACTTGGATAGTTTAGGGTAATATCGATTCAGTGTTGTGTGTGGCAGGTTCACATCCTAGTTTCTACAAAATGCAAACATTACATGTAAAACATGCACGCTATTGCTAATAGTATATACATGGCATTATTGGCAGACATTTTCAATTTGCACCATGTGATTGTTCAACTCTTGCAGTTATAGTGTGTGTGTGTGTGTGTGTGTGTGTGTGTGTGTGTGTGTGTGTGTGTGTGTGTGTGTGCACGCGCGCTTGGATATATAACTTCAGAAAGTATGTGGAACATCCATGCACAAACTGTTTTTTAAGATAACATACGTTGTCTTTCAGCCATTCCCATGGCTAAAGTGTGCGTAAATCTTTCTGCGTCATGGTGATTCCACCAGCTGTCACCTTAGACGGAAGATACAGTGGGGTATGAGAAGACAGTGGGGTAGGAGATGACAGTGGGGTAGGAGAGCACAGTGGAGTAGGAGAGGACAGTGGGGTAGGAGAGGACATTATTTTACTGTTTACATTATCTTGTAAAATCCCTGTAACACGTACACACTTTCACTATTTTTACACACCTGTTCATGAACGCATATTACCTGTTTCCCTACTTGCTCAACGTAGTTGTCCATATCCTCTTCCACGAATGTTGGAATGTGAATGTCTTCTTCCCTGTCAGCATCATCCATCTATACAATATATCTGAATTGTACCTACTGGGCTATATTTCTGTCATGTACTATTTCATGAGTCGCAATGTATATCATTAACACATAAAACAATCACTTGTACAAAACATTTAGTTATGTAAATATTTAACAACTAATAAAGTGTTATTTCTGTATAACTGTTGTCTAAAATGCATGTAACATTATGGCATTATGCAATGAATGCAATGACATGCAATACGACAATAAATGAAATACCTCAACAGGCAGACGTGGATGGCGATTGAACATGAGGAAGAATGGGGTGTAGTTGGTCGACCCGTGTCTTTGTGTGCGCATGCTAAATGCGACCTCTTCCAGGTAGTCGCCCTAGTTATCCTGATGTTCACCCGTCAACTTGCTCAGTCGAGTTTTGAGTGTCTGATTGGTTCTACATTCAATCCAGATGGTCAATGGTTGACAATTCTATAAGAGTAATTCTGGGTCAGTCTGAAAAGGAATATCAGTTGTGAAAAACAATTAGACATATTTTTACATGCTTAGACAAACGTATCTGCTATTTATATTATTACAAGTTTGGTTTGTTATATGACAATAACAATATTTTGAAGAAAAAAAACATTGTTTTATTCATAATGTGACTGTAATGCTAATAATTAATAACTGCTACCTCTCATCAAGTCCATTTGTTTGGGGATGGTACGCTGCCGTAATCATGCGGTCGATATTGATTTTTGGGGCCAAATCTGCATTGATGGTGTTGACAAATTCATGACCTTGGTCAGATAACAATTTCTTCGGGGCACCATATCTGTAAAAAGAAAACAAATATGAGACATTCTGCTGAAGATATGTGGTGAGCTTGCTTTCAAAAATTAACACCTTTTCCAGAAATAAAATCAAGGCCTATTTTGTGACGAAGTAATAAATATGGGAAAGAAGGGGTAGGGGGTAGCAACCTGCTGGAATTTTAAAAAAAATTCCCCCATCTTCCCACATCATGATCTATCGCGAGATAGTGAAGTGGACTGGTGCTGATGCTTGAGATCCAGTGCTTTCCAGCCCTTCCAAATTGTTTCAGTTCCGGCATGAAATTACTGTTTTTATTGTGTAAACCAAGTCAATACATTGTACAGCATAGGGCATCTGCCATATAGCTATCCTTTTTCTTTTTTTGGATTATAACCAATTATTATCAAATTAATTTTGTGTACTGATACACACATAAGTTATTTAAATTAAGTATACATGTCTTCTTATTAACATTGCTAGGCTGCTTTATCATTTGCTGAATTGAAGCTTAATAATCAAGGAATTCAATACCTGCAAATGAAGCTGTTCAAGCTTCGCAATATCTCCTCACCCGTCTTCCGCTTCAGGGAGTATAATTCAACGTATTTTGTGAAATAGTGTCATGACATATTTGTAGCCATTCTTGGTCTCAGGTAGTGGGCCTAAAAAGTAGCTTAAATATAAGTTTGTATAATAACATTAGGTTCCATTAAAAGGGGCTTCAAAGTTAAATCAGTATTCTTGATAGGACATTTGTTGTCCCTCTCTTCTAAGGCCATCAAATCTAAACTGGCGAACCTTCAATGAAACAAGGAAATCAAGGAAAATTAATAGTAGTAGAAGTTGTGATATTCTATTCACAACAATATGCCATAAAACAGGCGCACAAGAATGACATTTTACATGCACAATCATCTAATTGCCATAGATAATATAATTTGCAACACAAGCACAAATGCTAACTTGGGACAACAAGTGTGCATGTTAAACTATTTAATTTGTCATAAACATTCAGAGTGGAAATGTTTACAGCATAAATATCAATATTAGCTCCTGTGTACACTGGCAATAGTCAACATTACATTGAGTAAGGATTACATCTGTACTGTTCACATTACATGGCCTACCTACGAGATCTATGCCAACCATATGCATGGGTGCCACAATCTTGATAGGTGTCAGCTTTGGCGCTACTGTTTAGAATTTTTCATATCGCTGACATGCATCACATTTTGAAATCTGCAAGATGTAAAATAAGATCATGTAACATAAAATATGGGATCTACAATGACAAGAATTGTTACATTGGTATGAATTTTAATACAGCATACACATATGGATAGTGTATTGTAATGGTATATACTACATAAAGCCACATTTGACTTTGAAATATACAGTATATTCTTGCAAATAAGTGTAATGTTCACATTCACAAATGAAACATTATACATGAATAATTCATGTACACTTTCACTTTTTGTTGAACATTAATACTTTGGTGAGTGAGCTATTGAGTGAGTGAGCCAGTGAGTGAGCCAGTGAGTGAGTGAATGAGTGAGTGAGTGAGCTAGTGAGTGAGTGAGTGAGTGTGTGAGTGAGTGAGTGAGCTAGAGAGTGAGTGACCTAGTGAGTGAGTGACTGAGTGAGTGAGTGAGCTAGTGAGTGAATGAGCTAATGAGTGGTGGGTGAGTGAGTGAGTGAATGAGTGAGCTAGTGAGTGATTGAGTGCGTGCGTGCGTGAGGTAGTGAGGTAGTGAGTGAGTGAGTATATATGAATATATATATATATATATATATATATATATATATATATATATATATATATATATATATGTGAATACAATATATATATTGCAATATTTTGATTGATTTATTGAGTGTTGAACCAGCAGGATATATACTATTCAGTAAATCAGTATTGTCTGACTCATGATCTTGTCTGCCAATAAAGATATAAGATCGATATCTGATATATATATATATATATATATATATATATATATATATATATATATATATATATATATATATATAATGTGTGTGTGTCATAGTCTGAATATTGCGTATACATTACACCTCCTGATCACTTACGTATGTTTTACGTCACCCTTGACCCCTTTCCAGTAGTATCGCTGGGTTATTTTGTCTACAATGGCATTGATGCCACTGTGGCCAGCATGGGGGGCAGAGTGGACCTGCCACAAGATCTTTTCTTTCTCTTTTTCATCGGTGATGATTTTTGGCAGATGTTTGTGTGTGGCTGAACGTACACTAACACTCCAGTTTCTGCAATTATTTCATATAATCATAGTTACATTGATGTTCCTAATGAACGTCATTAAGACCCTCTTGTTCTTGGGTTGCAATAGTGGTGGTAGAGCAAATTAATTACATATAGTTTGTAGGGGAAGGGTGGGTAAAGTGGGCCTGTCAGCCAAAGTGGGCCCCATCTGTCACAGCATTCCTGGTATGCAATGCAGTCAAATCAACAATAGTAGTATTTACAAACCGTCCAAGGGACACATTTGTATATTGATATGCCTTACAAACACCACCTTTTCATGAATTGTCAGGGTACATAACTGAAAATGTGGTCCATGGAGCAATAGGCCATAGTTAGTTAAATAAACAATTTCAGTTTGAAGTGAATAAACATAATAATCCCAAAATGGCGTCCAACCGATAATCTATAGCAGAGGCCAAAGTGGGCCCCATGGGGCTACAGTGCGCCAAGCTACAGAGGGACGACCTGGAACATTGCTGGCAGTCATTACAAGAAACACGTCGAGGCCACAGCAAGACTGGTAACGTGCCTACGACCACCCATTTCAAAGCTGAGAACATGTAAAAAACATAGAAGGAAGACTACTACGCTACGCCTTATCTGGGATATTCGGATATTTGTATTCTAACAGCAGAACCTGCAAAAGCTGGATGTATTGTGGGGAGTGTGGCTGGTGGATACACCATGCGTACGCTGGGTATGAGTGTGGCAGAGATTTGTTTCAACGATTATGTGGCATCGCATAGCATTGTGAGGGGGGTGCCCACTTTGGCCTCCATGTTTTAAGAAATAATAAAATGAGTGTCTTTTTAAAACTCGTCTAACGTATTATATTTATTAAGATAGAGTAACTAAACTGTGCATGTACGTAGTCAATATACATAGGTAGGTATTGTAGCAAAAATTTACAATGTTTTACATAACTGTCAAATGAAGGTTGATCGGTGCTTAAGGAGCCCATTTTAGTCAGTTATTAATTGTAAAGAGCACTCGTAGTCTGTTGTCATTTCTGATGTTGAAGTGTGGGCCACTTCATTTGCTGCAGCATTCGTAAAAGACATAATATATTACTTATAATAAACGTGTGGATAGATAAATAAATAAATAATGATGCTTGTTTAGTTTAAATGTAGCTGCTAAAAAGATGACTCATTAGTGCCACTTTAAATTTAAAAAATTATTGGCTTTTCCTTCCCTATACATTTTATTGCCCACATACTGCACAGTTTCATTTCATGATAAATCCTTACAAATGATTGACGATGATATGTTCTTAAGCAGGACCACCCAGTAGAACTTGTCAGTTGGCATTATTAATAAGATTAGCAATTCATTGATGTATATAATTCCCTGTAATACAGAAGCAGTTTCAGTAACACCATAATGTTAGGTTAAATTGTTCAATTATTACATAAATTCTATGACGGTGGCTGTATAAATATATGCTTAACTTTTATTTTAGTGACTGCATCATTATTAAAGAGAATTTTTACTCCTACTTGTTTAAATGATGTTTTAGTTTTATGTATTTTAGCCTTCTATATTTTTATTTGTTTAGTTATTGTTTTCATTAATCTGTTTACGTGGCCCTTTGGTAATGTAGAGTTAATTTTAGTCATATGTTTAAGTAATTATTTTTTAACGAATACCTACTACATGTATATGTAAAACGCCCTGAGTAGTTTATAACTAGATTTGGCACTGTATAAGTATACTTATTTATTTATTTATTTTAAGAGGTAAATCAGTTGACTGATTTTTATCGGATTATATATCTATATGCAATTGATATGTAAATTGCTGCATCAATGACATTCGTTTTAAAGGGCAAAAAAAGGCAACGGTTTCGTATCATACACTTAATAGAGTTTATACAAACTAACAATTTCCACATATACTCAATTTTAAGCGCGCGGCATTCTAGGTCTCTGCTGAGGCCGAAATCCATGATGGCCTAGACACCACCATCTTAACAGGTGACGTATTCGTTTGGCGTGGCCTGGCCTATAAGCGCGCGGCATTCTAAGTCTCTGCTGAGGCCGGTCAGCTTCCTGTGACGTCAGTACGGCACAACAACTTCGAGTCTTCGTTTAGTTGGCGATGTAGCAGCTGCTTAGACCTAAATCTGTGGTCAACAAGTAATTATGAAGTAGACATATAATTTATCACCAGTTGATGGAACAAGATCCAACAAAAACGTCGCCGACCGTCGTCTTCTTAAACCCGGGGCAGTGCTGACAATATTTAGTTTTCTCTGCGCACAGCGCCTCCAGACGGATTTATGAATAACTAATCTGTGGAGAAGCCTAAGCTTACTGACGTCATTCTTCGTCGACAATGGCGTAGCTCATAGTATTTCGATGGCTGGGTGTTTAGAAATATTTTTCAGGTAAACGGCTGGCGTTAAAAAATTGAGTATATGTGGAAATTGTTACTTTATATTAACTCTATTAGGTGTACGCCACGAAAGCGTTGCCTTTTTTTGCCCTTTAATGAAATGTCAACCGATGAAGGAAATGATATGCGCAGATGCAATGTATCAGTGAACAGCCCATGCCAGGGGTAATTGTGCACAAAGGTTTGTGCATTTACCTGGCGGATTTGAACCTCCAACATACGCCGAGACATTAGCATCTACTCTTTATTTACCAGTGTTATAATTTAGCCTAAAATTAATGGGGGCCAGCAGTACCCCCACTTTTCAAAACCTAGGGGACACAAAAAGTGGGGACCATACAAAATAATTCACTTTTATATCATTGTACTTCTATAACTTTATTCAGCACAATTAACATGCCACAAACATCATGACTATAGTCTATGTAGCAGCTTCATTAATAAATACTGATGATCATTTCAAGACATCAATGGAAGGTTTTGTCTTCATTTTCCTCTGAATTAGAGCTGCTTGAAACTGGTAGTTCTTCCTCTATGGGCTGCCTGTCCACCTCGTAACCCCTTCTCAGTCAATGTTAACCCTGACAAAGGGCAGCAATCGACTGCACCCACAGCGTCCAGTGTAATTTACTGATACATAATAACGACATTTTCTTTGCCTTGGCCTCTGGGATAGAAGTTGTCAGGCCATTATTTATAAATGTTACAGTTCTTTAATGTGTATAATTGTTTATAGTCCAATATGTTTGATCAGACCCAATGAGTTGGACATGTCAGGGACCTGACAGTAAATGTGGGGGCCAGGACCCCCCCCCCCCACCCCAGGCACCTGTTGACCCCTTACCAACCTCTAAATGCCTGTGTGGGTGTTTGTTTTGTCAAATGAATATTACAATCAGGCAGCATAGTTTTCAGATGTAGCATAATTGTTATATTTAAAAGTGCACGCACGCACGCACGCACGCACGCACGCACGCACGCACGCACGCACGCACGCACGCGCACCACACACACACACACACACACACACACACACACACACACACACACACGTCTGTTTGTTTGTTATGTACTGCTTTATGCAGTCCGTGTATTGTTTGAATTCGCTATCGACACGTCTCGGCATCGTGGTCGTTGTGCAGAGAAATGACAAGAACACGTGCGCGCTGGAATATGCAACGTATCGGGTCGAAAATAGATCGTCGCTGCAGCGCGCAGAAATGATTTATTATGTAACACTGTCGCCGCGGGGCAGGGATGGGTCCAGAGACCCAGTGTAAACATGGATGTGTCATACTTTATGCACTAACCTCAGCCGCAGAGTTCCGAAACCTGTACACAGAAGTTGCAAACATTTCATCACGTCAAAAACACACTGGCTATCCCGTGAAGATGGAACATTTAAAGTTGCGCCCTAGTGGCAGTCTGCAGCGTGTTTTAGACCTAGATCCAAGTCCAGCAGATGATATGCCTGATGCTGAATATGAAGATCTTTTCAGGGATGTAATTGTTAACATGAATGTTCCAGAAATGTCAATGTTACAAATGTACCCCCCGCAAATGTCCATGCTGTTGTTCATGACCACCACTACCTAGAAAAAGATCACGAGACATACATACTAGAACACCTACAGATCACAGCAATTTCAGACGAACAGATACACCCCATAGAACTCGAAATAAGGGGACAAAGCTCAAACAAAAATTGGCGGGAAAAAGGACTATGCGTCGTCACTCAAGCAACAAACTTCATCAAGCTAGCACACCCATTCACACAGCGGATGTTATTGCTTTGCAAAATATCCAATGGCGGGCGGGCGGGCGGACGGGCGGGCGGGCGGGCGGGCGGGCGGGCGGCGGGGCGGGCGGGCGGGCGGGCGGGCGGGCGGGCGGGCGGGCGGGCGGGCGGGCGGGCGGGCGGGCGGGCGGGCGGGCGGGCGGGCGGGCGGGCGGGCGGGCGGGCGGGCGGGCGGGCGGGCGGGCGGGCGGGCGGGCGGGCGGGCGGGCGGGCGGGCGGGCGGGCGGGCGGGCGGGCGGGCGGACGGACGGACGGACGGACGGACGGACGGACGGACGGACGGACGGACGGACGGACGGACGGACGGACGGACGGACGGACGGACGGACGGACGGACGGACGGACGGACGGACGGACGGACGGACGGACGGACGGACGGACGGACGGACGGACGGACGGACGGACGGACGGACGGACGGACGGACGGACGGACGGACGGACGGACGGACGGACGGACGGACGGACGGACGGACGGACGGACGGACGGACGGACGGACGGACGGACGGACGGACGGACGGACGGACGGACGGACGGACGGACGGACGGACGGACGGACGGACGGACGGACGGACGGACGGACGGACGGACGGACGGACGGTCTGTAGTTACATAGTATTGCTGAAATTGACTCTCCCGTAAAGTAGCGACTTCTGGTGGACAATTGTTAATCTCGCGTTGCGAACTTAATTGACGCACTTGTTTTCGGCGAATAAAGCCTTCATTTGTTTAAATATTACTTTCAGAAGATACAATAGTTAAGGGATCTGGTTCTTTGATGCTAATATCTACATATCTAATAAATTTCATGAGTGTGTTCTATGTAATCAGATTCAGTAAGAAACATATTACTATTAAATCTTACAATAGAGACGCACCGTCAGGACGTTACGCATTGATTAGCGTGGCTGAATACTTTCCAGAGAAGTTGCGAGCAGATATGCCAAGGCATACAATGTAAATTGTTTGATCACGCCTACGGAATGGTTAATGCCTATTTAAGAACTTACTTTTTCTATTGGCAGACTAAATGCATATCCAGTTCCTCACCGTAAATATATTGGTTCACCCCAAGCACCCGGTTCCGACCTTTATCTAATCTATTGGGAGGCAACCCTTCTGCGTAGCCAAAACGGTCCTTCAAGGCACGATGATTCCCATGTCAGGGTGCACGTGTAAGACGACACTCAGTCTATGCATATCTTAAATTATGTTATGAAACTTTTTTTAAATCTTATCATAACGAGGGTGATGACGACTGGTCACAAGTCTAACAAATAGCCATTGATTGAGACAATGTGGATGTTGCGATTTAATTTTTTGTGTGAATAAACAAATCAAGGAACAGATAATTTGCAGAGCACACTTTATTTTTTATTTCACGGCACTGTGGCGAATGTTGCCGGATCAACACTGCACGCCTGTCGAATGATTATTTTGGCGAAAGTACAGCGCGCTAGTCGGCGTTAAGCGCCTCTTCAGTACACAGATCACCCACAGTCACAAAGACGTTCTGCTACTGCATTGACAGTTTCTCTCGACATTTGTAACGTTCAGTCTGCCTATACTTAAGAAGCACTGGACTATCGCTTTGACGGTTGTCCCCGTGTCTCTTGTCGCCATGCCGCAAAACGCCGGCTTAACTGTTGTTGTGCATGCATCTTGTCAACGCTCGTCACCTTCCATAGGCTGCAGCATCAACGCTTCGACGTCAGGGATTGAGACTGAGCGTTTGTCAGGGAAGGGACAACTAGTCCCTCTTCCGATATCCGCTGACGTCACGGCACATGGAAACAAAAAATGAGAGAGTTAGCAGAGAAGCAACCGATTAACCTGATTTGGGTCTCTTCTGCGTCCGCTTCTGCGTCCTCTTCGGTGTCTTCTTCGGTGTCCTCTTCATCATCCTCTTCATCGTCCTCTTCTGCTCCATCTTCTGCGTCCGCTTCTGCGTCCGCTTCTGCGTCCTCTTCTAGGTCACATCATATAAAAAAGAAATATACATCTTGTCAACGCTCGTCACCTTCCATAGGCTGCAGCATCAACGCTTCGACGTCAGGGATTGAGACTGAGCGTTTGTCAGGGAAGGGACAACTAGTCCCTCTTCCGATATCCGCTGACGTCACGGCACATGAATAACAAAAAATTAGAGAGTTAGCAGAGAAGCAACCGATTAACCTGATTTGGGTCTCTTCTGCGTCCGCTTCTGCGTCCTCTTCGGTGTCTTCTTCGGTGTCCTCTTCATCATCCTCTTCATCGTCCTCTTCTGCTCCGTCTTCTGCGTCCGCTTCTGTGTCCGCTTCTGCGTCCTCTTCGGTGTCTTCTTCGGTGTCCTCTTCATCATCCTCTTCATCGTCCTCTTCTGCTCCATCTTCTGCGTCCGCTTCTGCGTCCGCTTCTGCGCCCTCTTCGGTGTCTTCTTCGGTGTCCTCTTCATCATCCTCATCATCGTCCTCTTCTGTTCCATCTTCTGCGTCCGCTTCTGTGTCCGCTTCTGCGTCCTCTTCTAGGTCACATCATATAAAAAAGAAACATACATTAAAGATTACCGATATATCATTTTGCTCGATAGTCCGTCCTTTGGCGAGCAGTTGACGTCACAGCCGACGCTTTTTATCTGCAACATAAAGGTGATCATTGTTAACTAAAACAAGGAATACATTGGCTCATTTTCATGGCTAGGGACCCTTTCCTGATCATCTGCATGCGTTCGGGGCTAATTAAGGGCGGTAACTGCAAAATGGCACCCGGAACTCTAACAATGCGAGTATACATAGTGTGACGCAGAACATTGCGCAGTGACGTCATATCGATGAAAAGTAACTAAGCTACTGGTATTATTAATTATTATACAAGAGCTAACAAACTAATTTGAAAAGCATGAGTTACAAGTTCTATGTATGATCGTTATGATAGTTCTAATGCAGCAAAACTGTTAAAATTATGATTTGCTCGCTCTCACTCTAAAAACAGTTTGGGGTTGCCTTGCCAGCGGTTAAAGTCATAAAAGCACTAGGCCTATAGGAAGTTGTACTGCATATATTTTGCCGTTCCTGTCGCCCGGAATATTGCAAAATATACGATATAATGGTATTGTATCTAAAAAAAACCCGTCTTACCGCGTAATTGCTGAATGAGTATTAATTTCTTCACAGACAGGCTTGCTGGGCGCCTTGTTCTAGATCTTTTACCATAGAAAATGGGCACGCGTAAACAGCGATCACATCATTTCTGCTGTAGACGTCACGTCCTGCGGTCTTATCGGCCAACTGTGCGCATACGCGATAACTGCATTCAAATTGCTTTCGCTGTACCGTGGTCTTTGCAAGAGAACACGTAAAAATAAACGAATGTTCCCATTTGTAAAGAAAATCGGTGATAAAACCATCACGTCCCATCCTTTACTATCCCTCCCCATTCCTTCCCATCCATTACCACCCCTTACCACCCCTTACTATCCTTCCCCATTCCTTCCCATCCCTTACTATCCCTCCCCATTCCTTCCCGTCCATTACCACCCCTTACCACCCCTTACTATCCCTCCCCATTCCTTCCCATCCATTACCACCCCTTACTATCCCTCCCCATTCCTTCCCATCCATTACCATCCATTACCATCCCTTACCATCCCTTACTATCCTTCCCTATTCCTTCCCATCCCTTACCACCCCTTACTATCCCTCCCCATTCCTTCCCATCCCTTACCATCCCTTGCCATCCCTTACTATCCCTTGCCATCCCTTACCATCCCTTACTATCCCTTACTATCCCTCCCCATTCCTTCCCATCCCTTACCATCCCTTCATCCCTTACCATCCCTTACCATCCCTTACTATCCCTTACCATCCCTTACTATCCCTCCCCATTCTTTCCCATCCCTTACCATCCCTTACCATCCCTTGCCATCCCTTACCATCCCTTACTATCCCTTACTATCCCTTACCATTCCTTACCATCCCTTACCATCCCTTGACCATCCCTTACCATCCCTTACTATCCCTTACTATCCTTACCATCCCTTACTATCCCTTACTATCCCTTACCATCCCTTATCCCTTACTATCCCTTACTATCCCTTACTATCCCTTACTATCCCTTACCATTCTTTACCATCCCTTACCATCCCTTACCACCCCTTACCATCCCTTGCCATCCCTTACCATCCCTTACTATCCCTCCCCATTCCTTCCCATCCCTTACCATCCCTTGCCATCCCTTACCATCTCTTACTATCCCTTACTATCCCTTACCATCCCTTACTATCCCTCCCCATTCTTTCCCATCCCTTACCATCCCTTACCACCCCTTACCATCCCTTGCCATCCCTTACCATCCCTTACTATCCCTTACTATCCCTTACTATCCCTTACCATCCCTTACCATCCCTTACCATCCCTTACCATCCCTTACCATCCCTTCCATCCCTTACTATCCCTCCCCATTCTTTCCATCCCTTACCATCCCTTACCACCCCTTACCATCCCTTGCCATCCCTTACCATCCCTTACTATCCCTTACTATCCCTCCCCATTCCTTCCCATCCCTTGCCATCCCTTGCCATCCCTTACCATCTCTTACTATCCCTTACTATCCCTTACCATCCCTTACTATCCCTCCCCATTCTTTCCCATCCCTTACCATCCCTTACCACCACTTACCATCCCTTGCCATCCCTTACCATCCCTTACTATCCCTTACTATCCCTTACCATCCCTTACCATCCCTTACCATCCCTTACCATCCCTTACTATCCCTTACCATCCCTTACTATCCCTCCCCATTCTTTCCCATCCCTTACCATCCCTTACCATCCCTTACCATCACTTACTATCCCTTACTATCCCTCCACTTTCCTTCTCATCCCTTACCATCCCTTACTATCCCTTACCATCCCTTACTGTCCCTCCCCATTCTTTCCCATCCCTTACCATCCCTTGCCATCCCTTACCATCCCTTACTATCCCTTACTATCCCTCCCGATTCTTTCCCATCCCTTACCATACCTTGCCATCCCTTACCATCCCTTACTATCCCTTACTATCCCTTACCATCCCTTACTGTCCCTCCCCATTCTTTCCCATCCCTTACCATCCCTTGCCATCCCTTACCATCCCTTACTATCCCTTACTATCCCTTACCATCCCTTACTATCCCTCATCCCTCCCCATTCTTTCCATCCCTTACCATCCCTTACCATCCCTTATTATCCCTTACCATCCCTTACCATCCCTTACTATCCCTTACTATCCCTCCCCATTCTTTCCCATCCCTTACCATCCCTTGCCATCCCTTACTATCCCTTACCATCCCTTACCATCCCTTACTATCCCTTACTATCCCTCCCCATTCTTTCCCATCCCTTACCATACCTTGCCCTCCCTTACCATCCCTTACCATCCCTTACTATCCCTTACCATCCCTTACTATCCCTTACTATCCTTCCCTATTCCTTCCCATCCCTTACCACCCCTTACTATCATCATTTCTGCTGTAGACGTCACGTCCTGCGGTCTTATCGGCCAACTGTGCGCATACGCGATAACTGCATTCAAATTGCTTTCGCTGTACCGTGGTCTTTGCAAGAGAACACGTAAAAATAAACGTATGTTCCCATTTGTAAAGAAAATCGGTGATAAAACCATCACGTCCCATCCTTTACTATCCCTCCCCATTCCTTCCCATCCATTACCACCCCCCACCCCCCTTACTATCCCCTTCCCCCTTCCCTTTCCCCTCCCTTACTATCCCTCCCCATTCCTTCCCTCCATTACCACCCCCACCACCCCCTTTTATCCCTCCCCATTCCTTCCCCTCCATTACCACCCCTTACTATCCCTCCCCATTCCTTCCCCTCCATTACCATCCATTACCATCCCTTACCATCCCTTACTATCCCCTTCCCCCATTCCTTCCCATCCCTTACCACCCCCTTTCTATCCCTCCCCATTCCTTCCCATCCCCTTTCCATCCCTTGCCATCCCTTACTATCCCTTGCCATCCCTCCCCCTTCCCCCATCCACCCCCCCCCCTTTCCCCCTTCCCCTCCCTTTTCCATCCTTTCTTCCTTTCCCTTTTATCCTTCAAACCACCATCCCCTTCTTCCCCCCCCACATTTCCCCTTTTTTTTCCCCTCCCTTCCACCTTTTCCCTTCCTCCATTCCCACTAACCCTTTTCCCCTTCCCCCATCCCTTTCCCTCCGGGAAACAAACCATCCCTTCCTTTTTCCTGGGCTTATCCACCAAACCTTCTTCAAAACTTTTCCCTTACCATCCCTTTATTATCCCTTACTATCCCCACCATCCCCTTTCTATCCCTCCCCTTCTTTCCCCTCCCTTTCCATCCCCTTTCCACCCCCTTTCCATCCCCTTTCCATCCCCTTTCCATCCCTTACTATCCCTTCCCCCTTCCCCTTTTTATCCCTTACCATCCCTTGCCATCCCCTTTCCATCCCTTACTATCCCCTTTCTATCCTTACCATCCCTTACTATCCCTTTCCCCCCTTACCATCCTTTCCATCCCTTACCACCCCTTACCATCCCCTTCCTCCCTTACCATCCCTTATTTCCCTTACTATCCCTTACTATCCCTTACCATTCCCCTTTCCTCCCCTTTCCATCCCTTACCCCCCCCTTACCATCCCTTGCCATCCCCTTTCTATCCCTTTCCCATTCCCTTTTCCCTTCCCCTTCCCCTCCCTTACCACCCCTTCCATCCCTTGCCATCCCTTAATCCCTTATTTTCCCTTACTATCCCTCCCCATTCCTTCCCATCCCTTCCATCCCCTTTCCATCCCTTTTCCATTTTCTTACTATCCCCACTATCCCTTTCCATCCCTTTCTATCCCTCCCCCCTTCTTTTCCCCTCCCTTTTCCATCCCCTTACCACCTACCATCCCTTTCCATCCCTTTCCATCCCTTTCTATCCCTTACCATCCTTTCCCATTCCTTTCCCACCCATCCCCTTCCCCCCCCTTACAAACCCACCATCCCCTTTCTATCCCTTTCCCATTTTTCCCATCCCTACCATCCCTTTCCATCCCCTTTCCATCCCTATCCCTTCTTCCCCCCACTTTCCCTTCTCATCCTTTCCATCCTTCATCCAAAATTTCCTTTCTGTTCCCCCTTCTTTCCCCTCCTTTCCATCCCTTGCCATCCCATCCCCACTATCCCCTATCCCCCCCGGTTCTTTCCCATCCCTACCATACCTTTTATCCCCCCCATCCCTTACTATCCCCCACTATCCCCTTTCCATCCTACTTCCCCCCCCCATTCTTTTCCCCTCCCCCCCATCCCTTGCCATCCCTTACCATCCCCACTATCCCCTTTCTATCCCTACCATCCCTTATTCCTTACCCTTTCCCCATTCTTTCCCCCTCCCTTACCCTTTCCATCCCCTTTCCACCTTTTCTATCCCTTACTATCCCTCCACTTTCCTTCTCATCCCTTACCATCCCTTCCATCCCTTTCCATCCCCACCTTTCCCCCCCCATTCTTTCCCATCCCCTTTCCATCCCTTGCCATCCCCTTTCCATCCCTTACTATCCCTTACTATCCCTTTCCATCCCACCATCCCTTTTAAACCCCCTTTCCACCCCCTTTCTATCCCACCATCCCTTACTATCCCCCCCGATTCTTTCCCATCCCTTACCATACCTTGCCCTCCCCTTTCCATCCCTTACTATCCCTTACTATCCCTTACCATCCCCACTGTCCCCCCCCATTCTTTCCCCTCCCCTTTCCATCCCCTTTCCCTCCCCTTTCCATCCCCTTCTATCCCCTTTCTATCCCCACCATCCCCACTATCCCTCCCCCTTCTTTCCCCTCCCCACCATCCCCCCTTTCCATCCCTTATTATCCCTTACCATCCCTTCCCCCTTACTATCCCTCCCCATTCTTTCCCATCCCTTACCATCCCTTGCCATCCCTTTTCCATCCTTACCATCCCCTTTCCATCCCTTACTATTTTCCCTTTCCCTTCCCCTCCCCATCCCCCACACCTTGCCCTCCCTTACCATCCCTTTCCATCCCTTTTCATCCCTTTCCATCCCTTACTATCCCTTACTATCCCTCCCCATTCCCTTTTCCCTCCCTTACCATCCCTTGCCATCCCTTACCATCCCTTACTATCCCTTACCATCCCTTACTATCCCTCCCCATTCTTTCCCATCCCTTACCATCCCTTGCCATCCCTTACCATCCCTCATTATCCCTTACTATCCCTTACCATCCCTTACTATCCCTCCCCATTCTTTCCCATCCCTTACCATCCCTTGCCACCCCTTACCATCCCTTACTATCCCTTACCATCCATTACCATGCCTTACCATCCCTTACCATCCCTTACTATCCCTCCCCATTCTTTCCCATCCCTTACCATCCCTTGCCATCCCTTACCATCCCTTACTATCCCTTACAATCCCTTACCATCCCTTACTATCCCTCCCCATTCCTTCCCATCCATTACCATCTCTTGCCATCTCTTGCCATCCTTATCCCTTACCATCCCTTACCATCCCTTACTATCCATCCCGCAGCGTGCAATTTCTAGGATTAGGAGCAACAGTCAAAATGTAATTGTGAACACCTCAAAATCACATATTATGTGTGTGTGTGTGTGCGTGGCGTGTGCGTGTGCGTGTGCGTGTGCGTGTGCGTGTGTGTGCGTGTGCGTGTGCGTGTGCGTGTGCGTGTGCGTGTGCGTGTGCGTGTGCGTGTGCGTGTGCGTGTGCGTGTGCGTGTGCGTGCGCGTGCGCGTGCGTGCGTGCGTGGGTGCGTACGTGTGTGTAATAGTCCACTTCTTATACGGCCAACCCTTCGTCAAACCCAGCGACCGTATACGGCGGATGGCCTCTGTTGAGGGGAACCATCGATCAGTGCCCCTTGTTTCAAGGCAAATTAAAGATTGCAGTTTTCGACTACCGATTGGCTGAAGAGGGGAACATTCTACATCCAATCCTGACCACTGGCCACTTTAGCCGGGTGGCCGCTGGTGAGAGGTAATTTGTATTAGAAAACGCTATTGCAATGAAAATGTGGCCGTATAATTCGGGTGGCCGATGACGAGTGGGCCGAATAAGCAGGGGATTACTGTATAAACGTCAAGTTGCAGAGTTTATGAAGTATCTGAAAAGTGTAATGTGTACACATCGCGCTGTGTATTCATGTATAATAATACACATGATTATATCAGCGTTCGGCGTGTTTGTAAACACGTTCCTGTTGCCCGATGATATTCCCTGGGTCAACACTTCGAGGTGTGAATAGATGCGGCCGAAATATATTATATATATTATTATATAAGAGACAAGTTGCTGCGCCGATCGAAGCGACATCGGCCGCTGGCGCTCCGGTACATGTTGCGTAATTGTGTATTGGGCGACGGTCATGGGGCGTGGCAGAGACCGGCTGTCCGAGCAGGCGTGGCTGTCCAGCGAACGATCATGGGATGTGCCGATTATGTTGCGCCGAGCGGGTTAAACTCCAAAGAAGCGCATTTAACATGTTCTAACTGATACAGTTCTAAGTGTTGGTTTAATTTGAAAGAACTTATGTTGCTAATAACATGAATTACATTGAAAGTCGTCGAGAAAGCATCGATTGATGGCTTGTCACTACGACTAGATTACCCGGACGTGAAATAGCACCATGACATTTAAGATGGGTAAAGTCGGAGCAGAACTACATCCTCTTTAAAGTGTATACCCAGCCAATACACTGCTAAGAAAGTCCACTTGGCTCTAAACTCTTTAATGAATTGCAGAAGTTGTTTGATAAATAGATTTAGTTCTAATATCTATAATATTAAGATCTCCGTCCGCAAATGTGTTTAATAGTGATAGTATTTTCAAAGCTTCTGGTTTACTGTTCCAAAGAAATGGAAATGCCAATTTCTTCAAATTTGCACACCTTGCTTGGTACTGAGGTAAGAATCCCTATGTACCAAATGGAGCTGCTCACCACATATTGCAAAGTGATACTTTCCCCCTAAACGATAATTCCCTCCTGCTATAATTATAAGTTAACACATTTATAGAAATTAGAAATAATTTTTCCCGAAATCTTTTTATCGGTGTCTGTCGTACCTATACGCGCCGTATTTTGGAAATCATTAGTCCATTTTAGACCATCAGGTTCAATTGAGAGGACCCGGGTTTGAATCCTGTGCTGCGGTTTTAACCTTGAGCAAGTATTTTCACTCTACATTGCTCTACTTTATTCAGCTGTATAAATGAGTAGCTGGCAATAAACAAGTGGTGTATATGTAAAATTATATCTACGAGTGGCTTTCGCGCATTAATTGAGGCAGGTGGCTGTATGCTTCCCAGAGAAGTTGAGATGGTATTTTAGTGGACAGGTCTGCCAGATAAGTAAAGTGTAAAGCGCTTTGAGCAATCCTGAGGATTGGATACTGCGCTATATAAGAACTTACCTTTACCTTTATATTGAATACCCACGCCAACGTCCAAGCCACACCCCAAAGGTTTTTCTTTTTTGAGATTGGCGAACTGCCAACCCCACATATCGCTCCTCCGAAGTAGACAAGACTATCTCTTTGCTTAAACGTCTTCCCATCCAGGTGTATTTACGGCTCTTTCCTTCTATGCCCCACCCACATTACCTCCGTCTTCTCCAAACGTACCCTCAGTCCATGTATGCTGAAAATATCTTTCCACTCTATCAACTATTCTTGGAGATTTGCTTCCCCATCCGCTACTACTGCCAGGCCAAATGCGTACAATAGTTTCCGGAGAATGTCTTTTGTACAAATCTTTCTGCTTATCAGTTCCACCACAGAGACCAACAGCAATAGGATCAATGCGCTCCCCTGTGTCAGGTCGACATTTACTTTGGACTCTCCTGACTCCCGGTCCACATAGCACCCTGCTCTTCGTGTCCTCATACGTCCCTTCCACCACCCCGAGTCCCGCCTCTGGGACCCTCATCTACCCCAGTGTTCCCACCATCATTTCTCTTTGGATTGTAGCATAGGCCTTCCCCATATCTATGAATTTAATTGCCATATCCTCCTGTCATTATAGGTTCTTCTCACCTTGCTACCACAGGGCAAACATCCCATCCGTTGTTCCTTTTCTTTGTCTAAACTCCAGCTGTTCGTCATCGATTTCCCCTTACACTACTGCTCTTATTCTGCCATCCAGGATTCTTTCCAGCAACTTCAACATATGGCTTAGCAACGTAATGCTTATATATTTACACCCGGGTCATGCAAATCTCTCTTTCTTTTCCATATTCGGACAATCAATTCCAACTCGCTCAGCCACCGCCAGCATCTCTACTCGCACTTCGTCAATGCCTGTTTATCTTTCCGAATAGGCCTACACGATAAACAGGTAGAATGGCCCGGACGGTGACAAGTTTCATAGAGTTTACTTTACCTACCACCACTGTAAACCCTTTAGTGCGAAGCATGTCCCTGATGAAGATGTAATTTATTTATTATTATTAACAATAATGAATTACATATCACAGTGTTAAGGGAGAGCGAGAGAGAGCAAGAAAGTGAGCGAGAGATCGAGAGAAAGAGAGGGGATAGTGTACATGTCTGAAAATTGACGGTTAACGTGGCTGAAGAAAGAGAGAGAGAGAGAGAGAGAGAGAGAGAGAGAGAGAGAGAGAGAGAGAGAGAGAGGGAGCGAGAGAGTTAACGAGAGAAAGGGATAGGGTGGTGTACATGTATGAAGAGTGACGGTGACAAGGCTGAAGAGAGAGGGAGAGAAATAGAGAGCAAGAGAGGAGAGAGACTAATAGAAAGAGATATAGAGGAAGAGAGACAGCGAGAGACAGCGAGAGAGGTGGTTTCTGCAACAGAAGAGAGAAAAGTGGGTGATGGTATCTGAAGAGAGAGAGAGAGAGAGAGAGAGAGAGAGAGAGAGAGAGAAAGCGAGAGGGCGAGCGAGAGATTGAAAGAAAGAGAGGGAGTTAATGTACATGTCTGAAGAGTGACGGTGAATGGTGAGAGAGAGAGAGCGAGAGAGATAAAGAGGAGAGAGAACCAGCGAATAAGATAGAGAGATAGACAGATTATGAATGTTGGTAAAAAGAAAGAAGTGAAGAAAGTATCCGAAAAGAAATAGATGGTGAACACATCTAAAGTGAAATAATGAATGCCACAGTGACGGCAGATTATGAATATGGATTTCATTAATTTGGTTTATAGTGAAATAATGAATACGACAGTGACGGCAGATTATGAATATGGATTTCATTAACTTGGCTTAAACCATCTGCTGACAAACTTGTGAAACCGTGCATATGCACGAAACTTGGAGCATGCATCGTTTTGTCAGTGCGTATGTACGTTACTTCGTGCAACTGAGGCTATATTATACCACAGTATGGCACTGTATATTCGTTTAATAATTTTTTGTATCTAAAGTAATGCTTATCATCTATGAAATGTTTTGGCAATTATGTTTCAGTGTATTCACTCCATGCATGGGATGTTTGACTTAGTTAAGGCAGAAGGGACCAACAGCAGTTAGTCAAATTCGAGACAAAGAAGCATTTGGGACTGTCGAAATAGCAGTAATTAGACTAAAAGTGCTCTCAAACAGCCAGAACTTTAAATACTAGAGCATGCCATTCCAGCATAATATGTTTGTCTGGTGGCTGATTTGGACGTGTTTCTGTGAACACCGACGCACTCAGCCAACTGCTCCGTAGAAATGTACTGACTGTGTATCTGGGTAGAATCCTGAAGTGATCCTTGGAATTCTACAGGTATATGTAAGACACGATACAGTTGTTGACATTAGCTGTTAGCTGTACGGTTGGCGTCCACCTGTCCTGTGACGTTATGATATATCGCTGGCCTGAATAGGCGTTAAATAGGCTAGTTCACACAACCGTAAAAGGCAATCAATGCGAGTTGCACTGATTGGCAATTTCCATGTGAGCATTTTCTGTCAATTGTGTCATATTTTATCTCCCGTTGTTGTGACATTGTCAGGTGTAGATGTGTCTATTGAGGAAAACTGGGATGAGAGCTGGTGTCTAACGGGTCCATAATCTGTCTTACCGGGACGTAAATCAACGCGTTACCTGATATTAAACTGATACGTGTCAAAAGAGAAGATATGACAAAAAGATCACATGAATGTGTAACTGATTACCAGAGAGCTTTCCACATCCACGTAATGATTATAGTTGTTGCCGTTTTGTTCACTACACACTGTATGTGGCGTGACAGTCGCTGTTTCCTAGTGTCGTCACGGTCCAGTGGAGCTCAACAGTATGGTAGAGGCCCCGTGTATTAAAACTAAATTGCGAACAGGCAAGTGCACAACTCAATTTATTACCTCGTTTAGTGTTCTCAAGATTCACACACACACACACACGCCCACACACACGCACGCACGCACGCACGCACGCACGCACGCACGCACCCACGCACGCACGCACGCACGCACGCACACACACACACACACACACACACACACACACACACACACACACACACACACACACACACACACACACACACACACACACACACTGACATGATATCCTTTGGCTGACGTCGCTCGTCGAGACACCAAAGACAGGCACATGCAATGCGTACTATTTGAAAGCGTATTATCAATATTCGTGCAATTAACCACTATAAAGCACACAAACTTAAAAGATTGACAGTGGGTTGGAAATGCATTATTCACAACCGTTGAAACAACACTAGCAGATGCTTGTCTGACGTTAATTTCATAATTTACAATGACGTACGTAAGTAACATTAGTTATATTTTGATTCACTATTATATTATCAATCCAGAAACACTGCACATCTAACTGCTACAAAAAATACAACGTTTCGAACTCTGCAACTCCACATATATTCAACATAGTAAGTGGTAAACAACAATATCAAAAGCTTTCTTTAATTTATAAATACATCTAGCCATCGCATATATCTCATGTTATGGCATTTGTAGCATCGTTAGTCAATTCCATCAAAGGAAGTCAAATTGACATTCCTTCTCCAAAACCATATTTATAAGCAGTTAGATTCAGACTCATTTATTTTGACCAATTCAATATATAACACAATGAACGTAAACATGAGTGAAAAAAAATAATGGTCAGGGAAGCTCCCACTAAGACAATGAATATGTTGCTAACGTGGGAGCCACATCTGTAATATTAAACAAATACGTTAAAATAATATCTTCAATTATTAATACAAATAATAGCAATAATAATAATAATAGATTATAGTTGGACCCGGATACACATATAAACATACGCCGCACACATACACGCACGCACGCACGCACGCACACACACACCCCCCACACACACACACACACACACACACACACACACACACACACACACACACACACACACACACACACACACACACACACACACACACACACACACACACACACACACACACACACACACACACACACACACACACACACACACACACACACACACACACACACACACACACACACACACACACACAACCACAACACACACACACACACAACACACACACACCACCACACACACACACACACACACACACACACACACACACACACACACACACACACACACACACACACACACACACACACACACACACACACACACACACACACACACACACACACACACACACACACACACACAACATTTGTCAGTCAATCCATTTACGATGTAAAAATGTCGCTACATTTACTTTGTCGTTATAAGATTTAAACATGTTACATTAACACGGTGGCGGTGTATCAATGTAATTGGTCGTTCATGCATGTAACATGCAACTCGGCTTTTAATCCAAGTGATTAAGAGAAACCAATAAATGAATCGGCTTTTTAGCGTACATATCAAGCAAAATTAGAAACAAAAAATGAAACACGTCATAACCGACGTCACAGCTAGAAGCTTATAAATCCGTTCATTGTGAATTTAGCAATATGTCTGCCTTCAAAATATCACACTTTTCAATAGAATCGTCCACGTTAAGACCATTTTCCAAGTTAAACATCTATGTGAATATGCTTTTGTGGTTGCAAAGTTATTTGTTTGTAATAATTATTTTAGGGGCATTACACCAAAAAACACTTTGTAATTCTTTAATAATCTGCTTCGTTTATTACAAGATGTGCTACTAAATAATTTTTTAAGGTATGCTATGGCATTTGAAAACAAACGTGATGCTTTAGGGCTGTGCCGACAATATTTAATAACTACTAATCGTTTACATCTATTAGCATGTAGTCTTTATTTCACAGGCGGTGCTATAGTGAAAGGTAACCTGACGTTACTAGATATTCAGTATAAATATTCCATAACTGGTTAGACATATATTTCTTCGCATTTGAGATTGTCAAGTTTGGCAGCAAACCGAAGCAATGAGGTACCACAATAACTAATCCGACAGAGAGCGCTCTAACGCAACTACGGTCTTTATGCCGTCTTTTACATATTCTTAACGTATGTAAAATGCGGAACGGTTTGCGGAAAATTTGCGGAACGCTTGTTTAAATCATCATACCATCAGCTGTCGAACTCGCATGACTCCAAAGCCTCACACATAGCTAAATATGAATATTATAGTCTAATGTGTCCGTCAATGTGAAGGCACAATAGGTACATTAATCAATGTACATTTACAGCCAATGGAACGTCGACTGGTGGCCCGACGACAGGTGTGCTAGCTCGATGCCGGAACTTAGGTCTTAGGTGATTATCTCCAAACAGCCCAAACTTGGGCTAACGCAGGAGTTGTTCTTCTGTAGAATTTGTGAGTCCACTACAGGTTACACATTTACCCCCCTGTGTGGGATTTTTTTACTTCCCCTGGCATAGACACCAGATAGAAGGGACCACCGGCTTTTAGTGTCTCTTCCGAAAGACACAGGCAAATGTGGGGTGAAGAAATTGCCTAAGTTTCGAAACGGCGGTAGGTGGGATTGAACCACCGTCCCCTCGATTGACAGTCCGGCGCTCTACCGCGCGACCACCGCTCCCCACGGATATTTAAAATCATCTACAGCTCGCCGTATGCATTATGCGTATCATATTGATATCTTATAACATGTCCGTCATTTTGAAAGCATAATGTCTACATTAATGTACATTTACAGGCAATGGAACATCATGGGACGTGCGATCGAATTCAGTGCCAAGAAGGCGTTGTTTTGGCTGTTCTGTCTATTGAGCACACATGCCAACACATACACACAATCGCTGACTACGCGCCTGCACGGTCAATAGTTTACCCTTCATATGTATGAAAAGGTATTTCACTATACAGGGAAAGGGTTACATAATTGTTTTTGGTCATGGTTTGTATGTGTTGATAAAAACTGTGAAACGACGACATCACGTGGAAACCTGGTGCACAGCCATAGTTTCTTTTAACAATTAATTACACGCATACTATAATAATATTATGCCATATTTATGGCCTCACAATGACCTCACGCTGGCGTCACTGGCACTATCAAATGTGTATATGTAAACAAAATAAAATTCACTAAAATTCATTATTATGATAAATAAACACAAATCGAAATTCACCAAGTGACAACAACCTTATTTTCACGGCCGAATATGATACATTGTAACATATTTTACCCGCCTAACATCGCGCACTGGCATTATTAGTGCCAAACTAATAATAATGAGTATGTTTTGTAAGACCTTTGTAAGATCAGTTCTCGGCAAGAAAACGCTGGATATGTCTACATAATGTCAGGTGGATAAGGTTGTTATTTAGATAGAAGGTCAGTGAGTTGTTAACTGTTCAGTCGTAATAACTCCTGTATCGGTACCCGCAAAAATGCTGAGGATGTGTTCAAAGTCAAAGACCAAGAATATGTGATCAGTGCACGACAAAATAACCGGGACCGCGCCATTTCTACTGTAAATGTGCATTAATGTAGACGTTATGCTTTCATGTTATACGATATCAATATTTAACTATTAGTGAAGTAGCAGTCTCGTGTGAAGCATACCGCGAGCTGTAGATGATTTTAAACATCCGTTTCGGAATCGTTCTAGCACACATCGGGCCACCAGTCGACGTTCCATCGGCTCATTCAGCTATAAATGTATATTAATGTGCATATTATGCCTTCACATTGACGGACATGTTAGACTATATCCATATTTAGCTATGTGTGAGGTTTTGGAGTCATGCGTATTCAACAGCTAATTGAGGATGATTTAAACAAGCGTTCCGCAAAACATATAAACAAATCCATGTTAGTCGCTAGAGGCGCTGATACGCAACTAGAGTCTAGTTGCGTATCAGCGCCTCTAGCGACTAACGTGGATTTGTGGAACCCCATTACCGCAAGTGTATTTTTCTTAGGATCGAAAGCCTATAACAGATTAACGGCGGCTGTCGCGTCACGCAGAACAAGTGTGTAGTTGCGTAGTTGCGTAGTTGCGTAGTTGCGTAGTTGCGTAGTTGCGTAGTTGCGTAGTTGCGTAGTTGCGTAGTTGCGTAGTTGCGTAGTTGCGTAGTTGCGTAGTTGCTTAGTTGCTTAGTTGCGTAATTCGCGTAGTCCTGGTAAGCTGATATTATATATATATATTATTATATATATATATATATATATATATATATGTATGTATGTATGTATATGTGTATATATATATATATATATATATATATATATATATTCATTTGGATTAAAAGGTCACCATCTGATGTGTTGTGACATCAACATCTTTACATTGTCGGATGATCTGGCAAAACAGGTGAATCTAACTTTAATGCTTTACAATTATCAAGTCAAGGCATTACTTAGCAGATCTTTCAGCGTGTAGGCCTTACGCTGCTTGTATTCCTGGACACGCAGGTCTCGCATGTATATATTCAGCTGCAGAAAGTTGTGACTGAAAGAAACCCAAAAGAATGTTTGAGTGTTTATGCAATGTAGAATTAACTGAGTGTCTCTCCCCCTCTTTCACTCACTCACTCACTCACTCACTCACTCACTCACTCACTCACTCACTCACTCACTCACCCACTCTCTCACTCATTCACTCACTCAATCACTCACTCACTCACTCTCTCCCCCCCCTCTCTCCCTCTGTGTGTGTGTGTTTGCGTGTGCGTGTGTGCGTGGCGCGCGCGCGCGTGTGTGTGTTTGTGTGTGTGCGTGTATGTGCGTTCACACTCAGAGGAGTTTGTTTATTGACTGTTTGGGCACATATAGTTGTGACGGTAGAACATGCATAATTAAGCTTAGACTGCCCTTTGTTAACATGACAGTAATGTACCTGAATAAAAGTCCGTTCAATCGTGTGGTGTCTAGGATGGATTTCGCATTGTTGAGCATGTCTTTGAACGATGTTAGATTACGTAATAACGTATATTTCACGTTTTCTAACGGTACTTCAATCTCCGTAACACATATTGACGTATTATCTACTTCATCGCGTACTAGCTTCATAGCCAGTGAACTGTAGTCAGTCGTTAACAGGAAATAATCAGACAAAGCAATTCTGTCCGATGGTATACTTTTGTTGTACTGGTCGTAGAGTTTAGCAAAGAACGCCTTCAACAAAGGTTCCCTTGTCGCGTCGACGCACATTTTGCAGTTCAATCCATTAAGATCTTTTGAATCGAACCACAGTTTACGGATTAATTCTTGTGATGTCGGAATGAAATTTGTTATATAATTTTCAAATTGTTCCTTTATTCTATCCGCTGTAAGCATGCGAGCGTAGGACAACTTGCTGGTGGATGTTCCGTTCTCCATATTACTAATATATGGTATAATCTGTTGTCGTATGTTCTGGAACGCGTCGTGTAGAAGCTGTAAATTATCCTCAAATTTTAAATAATAATCTTCATTGAAACGCAATGCTTTTGAAAACCCAGATGCTTTATATTTTTCGAAAAAACGAAGGCTTTTTCTAATTCGCTTAAGCGGCTCTCGTATGACAACCGACTCGTACAGTCTAAGTTCCCTGTCGTAGTCCGTTGAAGCTTGCCAGAATTCGTTGGTACAATTGATATGTCCGTACGTTATTTCGTCAAGTAAATTATCATCAGCCTTATAAATATGAAGCAGTTCATTGATACTTTCTGTGTATTTCTTAATATTTCCTTTGAGTCGAGTGTACGTCTGATTTATTTCCGTGGTTTGACGGAACAATTCTGTTGTTCGGTACAACACGTCGTAGTCGCCATTCGGAGTCGCCGTGTAGTTGGTCAACGGGCGGCGGTTGATGTACGATTCGTGCAGTCGTTCCAAGTCAGCAGCTGCTTTCTTCGAACAGACCAGCTTTGTTTCCAGACGCAGACGTACGGCTGCTCGCCAACTCTGCCGGAGAATTTCGTGTACTGTATCTCTCATTACCGTAAACAGTTCGAATGAGCCAGATGTACATTCCTGCAAATTCATTTGGTCTCAACCGGCGATCAAATCATACTTTACGACATCATGCATTTTGTATAATCCGTAGTCCATTATAATGTTATTGCTGTAAAAGAAGGTCGAACTTGTGGCGTTGATGTTTAAGTATATCGACGGCAAACGAGATGTTTGTTGTATCCCACTAAGGATTCGGCGTGCCTCCTCTTCGTTAGCTCGTCTGGTCGGTGATGTACGTTCTTTCGTGTCGATCGATTCGTTCAAGTGCTCACTCAATCTCCTGAGGAACTCATCCGATACATCGTGTTGGCTGTTGGTGTTTTCGTTGGCGGTCGCGTAACTCATAGATGACTTGTAATGCACTATATCGCAGGCCGGTGGACACATGCACGAGGCAGGTAAGTTTGTGTTCAATGTTTCTGAAAGAACAACGACAATTTAAAGAGATGTGCAACGACGATGACGTTGTAAAACAACTAGTTAGTTCGCCGACCATTTGGTTAACTAGGTTTATGTAATTTGTGTTACAGTCCATATGATGAAAGTCAAAACTGGAACAGAATACGAGTTCCGTTTCTCATCCAGAAAGGCACGTGAGTCTATATTTCTTGTTAGTCTGTTACTCCGTTTGCATTACTGTAAGACATGTAAGACATATGTGGACCCTCCAAGATTTCGCAAATCTCTCTTACTACAATTAGGTAACGGAGGATAACTAAAATTCAATAACGAATCGCAATTAATACATACACGTCAATAGTCTTTAAAAAGTAAATAAGTTAAAACAAATGAGTAGATAAACAATGATGCTGTCGTCTGCCCCCTCCGTACACTCACCTATTGCTGGCAGCAGACAGGTCGTGTATTGGGAGAGAGAACACACCGGTGACACGTCTATAATAAGTGGTACAGCAGATTGTTATTTATGTTGACGTGAGGCTAAACTTTGTCTTAGCCAGAGGAGGAACGGAATAAAGTAAATTATGCTAGGGACGTTATATATTATGCAATTTGTTAATGTGTCGTCGCGATACTTACAAAATAACAATATGCATACATATTATATTCGTTAAAACTGAAGTAATGTAAATAATTACATACCGTGATATGGAACGATGAAAACGGTGTTATGTTTATTAACAGAATATTAAGGATAGCACTATATTATATTTTCTATAACGTCATTAGACGTAAGAAAGAAAAAATTACATTGCTAACCTGTATCAAAGCGAGGCATGTAGAAATCTCTGCAGCCACATCTCGCGACAACGAAGTCAGTGATGCATTCCCTGTAGCAGGCTGCTTGCGAGTAACGGTCGAAGTAACGCAGCTGTCAATGTTTCACACAATCACCATATGGAGGCGGCAGGTTGGTCTCCTAAAACATCGAAAAACAACAGAATACTGATTATGGGCGACAAAGGAAATTCAGTGTATCATTGTAACTCACCATTTTAATTGACGTTGTAAGCGTTTTGTTGTGACTCATCTACTTATTAATTTTTGTCAGCGCCACTTCAACATTCCTTATCGCCCGTACCTGAAAACAATAAATTCAGCAGCGAATGGTTTATCAATGACTCTTTGTTGAAAAACGATTTTTTTATTTAAATCAAGAAGTAAAACAAATCAACATTATAAACGGGAAACAAAAAGCAAATACGTAAGACTATTAATATAGTATTTACTATTAACCACTTTAGACAATTACATCAAGCCTGTGATTTGTTCATCATACATTTTAAAACATGGAATAAGTTTTGATATGTTTTAAATCAGGCGTAAATGAGGTGTCTGCTGTAATGATAATAATAAAATAAAAAATTGGATTTTACTCATCTCTATATTATATATATATATATATATATATATATATATATATATATATAAATATATATATATATTATAATATATATATATATATATATATATATATATATATATATATATATATAACCAAATGCAAATTTTTCATTGAATATAATGGAAACTAATTTTGTGAACAACGGCTTGCTTACCTTTGACACGCTTACTCCAACAAACGTGTGAATTCCAACTTGGACATTATCGCCAAAGTCCTGCACCAACGGCACGTCATCCTGATGGTGCAGCAGAAGTTTCAGTCCCACTGCATTGCGTGGACCTTTCGTGTACTCGTACTGTTCCACGTTCAGAATCAGTCGCAGTCCGTTCTTGACTCCTGAAGAAACACCGACAGTTAAAAAAATTAGTCGTTTACGGTTGTATAAGACAATATCATTTTCATTTGACTTGATTTTATCCAGCAGAATTTTAATCATGTTTGGCTATGACAATACATGAGATAGTGAGACATGTAAAACAACCTTATCATCACTTTTCTTTACTATGACTCTATGTTACACCAACCTTATCTCGTTTGAAGTGCATTGTTGCTACAGAAGATCGATTATTTACCCGTTGCGTTGACCTTTGATTTGTCGTTGAGTTGGGCGTTGAACGTGTAACATATTCCGGCATCTGTCACCGTCAACTCGAAGTCTTCGTGACTGCACGGCATCCCCCTCCACCGACAACTAACGACACAGTAACAAGCATTTGGAGGTTGTTATAGAACAACTAATGTGACAATGACATAACGTGTAGGTATGAAAGAACATCGGCAAACAAGTATAGTATCGTCACACTGATTGCACCTAGCGTGTGGTCCTGGTCAATGTAAAATACACTGTCACTACTATAACAAAAATGAATGCATAAATCAACCCGCCATTATTAGTGTTAACACCACTGTTGAAACAAGAAACTGTCGTGACGTGTACGTACGAGGCAATCATGTCTTCCTTGAGGTGCCGATGCTGAAGGAGGACATCAAGCATCGACACGTTGCCAACGCCCCACTTCGTGTAGTTGAATGACTTGTATTTAGTCTGAGAATACAGGTCGTCCAACCAAGAGTACGACCTGTTTTCTGCAGCAGCCACTAGTCTACACAAATCGCCGTCAAGACCGTCAACGTTATGTACCAAACAAAGTAATCAACATTTAGATCAATGCACGGTATTAAATAAACACAGAGGTTAAGTTCACCGAAAATGTCTTCTAAATGATTCATAGTATTTTCCACCATCTTAGGGTGTGTAGCTAATTGGTGTTTTTGTAGTTTATCTAACCATCCATCATCAGGGCACACCATAAATGTTACCCTAATTCAGGGGCTATGGTAACCTGTGGATAATAGACTACCAGTCACATACTGAAATTCAGTTTCATGAAACGATACAGTTATCGACAAGCCAAAATGTCAGTTACCTGATGGCGTTTTGATTACAAATAGTGACGGCAGGAAATTCGACAGGTCCTTGTCATGACATCGTCATCTTCACAGCAACAGGCCAACTCAAGAAATGAACCGCCAAATTTTGACATTGCATGCCGAATATTGCGGTGCTGGTTAACACGATTGCGATCCAAAGAATCCTGCAACAAATCCCGTTTAAAGAAAATCGATCCTCGATGTTCTCACAGGGTTAACAGTCCACTTTCTAGATTTGGTCGTTAACAACAGAAACTGAGGTTTTGACATCCAATCTTGATTGATACGTTTAATATATGAACAACTCAATTGCTTAAGTAGTACATATGATTTTAATAAGGTATTGAGAGGTGAGGCGTGAGGAACGGGAACAGGTGTATGTTTCTGTTATAGAAATTGTGCAACACTACCGTTTGGGCCACATAGTCATCCTGTGTATCGGTTGTGTGCTCTGAACGGTACTCTAAGATAATAATAATAACAACTTTATATATATATATATATATATATATATATATATATATATATATATATATGCCACGGAGGCCAGGGCGAACAGCCTGCTCACGGTTGTGTACAACATCAGCATAAATCTAGAATACAAAATCGCACATGAGAGAGCTAAATACAATATCAATAAAGTAGGAATTGTCAAAATGGTAAAAGTTATTAAGACTAAATCCTAGTTTATGTACACAAACTTGCTATAATAAATGAAAGGTAATTAGAATAATAAAGCAAGCTATTACCAACAAAATCTGAAAATCTAAATATATACATACAGTATATCATAAAATAACTTACAAGACAAAATATATTTGATTAGATATTAAATTAAATAATGCGAATGTATAAATATGACAACATATAATTGTATCTGTATGTAGGGGTAACATATAATTGTATCTGTATGTACGGGTGACACAAATGTTCTGGGTCTGTGTAGTATGTTATTATGCATGTCACCTCAGTTTTAACGACACTTTCAGAGAGTTTTAACAGCACTCATTATACAAAGTAATTTATCAATTTCATCCAATTGGCGCAATTATCCGCACGGGCTTATAACACACTGTGCATACAAAATATTATATCGCAGAACGTTACGAGTGATGTACCGTGATGAGCCTGTTTAATTTGTTGATAGCATTCTACAGCCGAACGTTAACAGGAAAGGACCGTGATGCGTCTGAATAATTTATTGATAGCGGTGACATTCGGAGAGCTGCTTTTGTAGTAGCGTCTGCAGTTACGGAGCAACGTTATGCATTGTCTGCGCTGAAAGCGGAATTCAGATCGATAGACGGAACACATGAATGGACACAACATATCGTGTGGTCTACTTTTTCACTTCAGGGAATATTTCATAACTGAATAGAGTTTTAACGTTATAACGTTGTGTAAAACCTGATGATATAATACTTCATGCCGATCGGTGTTACCGAAATACAGCGATACCATCCGAATCACCAGAGTATGGATAGTTCTTAATGGCGAAACATGAAGTTATCAGACCGACGATGACTTAGATCCCCACTAAACACATCCCGTGTGGAAACGTAACGTCAAATATGGGAGACACGAACACGGAAGTGAACACGTTATGACTGATGACACTAAACAATAACTTAGTGCGTTTAACGACATAAACTATTTACAATAAACACTGAAGCAAAACAAACAATTAATACAGATTCTGTATTATGGGTATAGAGATGCCATTTTCTCACGACATCTTCTTACGACCTTCGTGCATGTGTATCACTACTCTATCAAACTGGCTGCAACACACGCGCGCGCGTGCGCGCGTGTTTGTTTGCATGCACGCTTCTGTGTGCCATATCTGGATGCTAAGTTAAACCAGTCTCCCGTTTTTGCTTGGAACGTAAGTTTTTAATCACCTAACTGGAACCGACAATCTTTTATCGATCACAAAACAAAGTGTTCTGGAAATGTCAAACTTTGAATGATTGTGCGATATCACGATAACGCAATTGACTGTACATGTTTTATATTACATACCCAAATTATATATATATTATATATATTATATATATATATATATATATTATATAATTATATATTATTATATATATATATTTATATACGCAATTGACTGTACATGTTTTATATTACATACCAAGATATATATATATATATATATATATATATATATATATATATATATATTGATATAAATTATATATTATAATATATATATATATTATATATACACATATATGTATAATATATAATTTATATCAATATATATATATATATATAATAATTATATATAATTTAAATCAATATCACCTTTTTTATATTTTGTAGTTCTATTCCATAAAACAATGCAATACTATTAAGATATTTGCATTGCATAAGAATGTATCTTTTATGTTATCGAATGAAATCAATTGCACAAACTGGATGGTTTTGTTTTTTGTTATATGCGATGTTTACAGCGTGAATATTATTTTAAAAATAGTGTAAACTGCAACCATTTTCAAGATATCACGTAACGTTTCTTGTTCACTGCAAAATAATATTAATAATGCATTGTACAACGGATAATATAACATTTCTTATTTGTATTATAGCTCTGATTCACAGAACACATTCACTCGGCAGATATGCCAAAGAACATCTTCACCTTCGGGCGTTGTGGCTTGTCGATTCGGCAACGTTTCGCAGCCCGTGAAATGTGGTTGTTTCACAGAAGTTCCTGAAGGCGTGACCCCACTGCTTGCTCGACTCTCTCGTCTCGTCTCCGGCGTCACCGTGTTGCTGCGACGGCTTCTGTTGTTCTTCTTTCTGGTTCGCGCAGCTGGTCCCTGTCATACAATGTATTTAATGTTTCCTTTGTGCATTGCTGCATACCTTTAATGCACTAAGTCTTCGATAATCTAGTTTTGATTTACATTGTTGTCAATAGCAGTATACTAGTCTTAGATCACTTGAAAATATTGCTAAATTCATTTAAAAACATACCTCTACAATATTGCCGATCTACTATAGCTCCCTGACATACCAATCCATATGTTGACAACTGGAATTATTTATTCACCGTGAGCTAGGTTACCCCTTTTGTACCAATGGTCTGTGAGTTTGATTTCTAAGGGCTTAGGCAGAGTAGAAGTTATCTAACTATTAATAGTAGTATTGTTGTTGTTGTATTATTATTATTATTATTATTATTATTATTATTATTATTATTATTATTATTATTATTATTATTATTATTATTATTATTATTATTATTATTATTATTACATTCGTACTTAACCTTGTTTTCGTATTTTCAGATCGGAGACAGGCAATATACAAGTCCTTACATGGGTTTACATTTGAGCTTGACGACCGGAGCTCTCTTTACTCTCTTGCTGCCTTGAGCAATGACAGCAAATATGAAGGTTGTTTAGATGAAAGAGCTTGGTCGGTGATTGTGCATTATCATAAACATGATGCACGGGGAGTTAGTGCAGTGATTTTAGGAGGGGCACTGAGCGAGAGAAACGAGGAGCCAAACAATTCTGGACGCGTTGATGTTTAGCAATGTCTTTACTGACAATATTATGGGATGGAATTACAGTAACCAAGTCTACTACTAAATAGGGCTGTTGCGATAGTGTTAGCGACTGAAAGCTACATATACCGGCGAATACGGCGAAAATTACAGAAATTACAGATATGATAAAAACAGCAACGACACGTTTCAGAGATATGTTGTCTAAAGTTGAAGTTATGATCAATGGTCACGCCTAGATTCCACACAGAGGTAGCTGGTGTGAAATCTTTGACTCAGGATACATGTTGAAAAAGCCCATGTAGTATTCTGCGCTGAACTGTAGCACCAATTGTAAGGAACTGGGTTTTGGCTACATTAAACTTTCATTTGCTATCAGACAACCAGAAGAAAATGTATTGGAGGCAATCATGTAGTTGGCTTAAGGAGCGACTTGCATCCGACATGGTAAAACAAGGTGTAAACTTGAGTATCATCTGCATACAGGTGGTCATCCAGATTATAGCTTTAGATTACAGCGCTGAGTGACATAGTGTAGAGGGTGAAGAGAAAAGAACAGAACCCTGGAGAATGCCACATGAAGTTGGAAGTGCGGTCGAAATACAATATATGTGCCCGATATGCCATACCAGATAGATATAAACGTTCGATAAGCACATTGTGATCAACAGTAGGCAAACGCGGCAGACAAATCAAGCAATGTGAGTGTTGTTACTTTGCCTTGATCTATATTAAGTGTATGGCATTGTGCACTTCAAGGAGAGCGGTTTCGGTAGAATGAAATGCTTTCAGTGCCGACTGTAGCACACTGGACAAGTTATTTCAGCTAATATGATATCTGAGGCAATTTGCTGCGACTTTTTAAGTATTTTGGAAATAACATTAACATTATCAATTTGTGCAGAATTTGTAGATCATATTTAGGAAGGGAAACATGATTTATCTTGAAAACATGATTTACATGCACATGCTTAAGATCATCTAGAAAATGACCTCAACCCAGTGATAAATATTTATTATATTTGTGCTAAGTAAACAGTCCAGGCATGCCTCTAAAAGTGTGGTTGGGAGTGGATCTAGATCACTTGACTTATTTGTTAATGACATTACTTGAGTTTCCTCAATTCGTTAACTGTGGCTGGCTCACAGAATATAAATAGATAATTCATTTGCGGTGAGACCACATTCACAGTACTAGGGGTGGGTGTGACTTCGGAAGGCAGAACGGATAAAATTGGTTTTATTCTTGACATGATTAGAGAAGGAGTTACTCGTCTCGGCTTGTAGCATACAGTCTTTGTTTGTGAGGAAAAAGGGTAATTGTACAGATTATTTGTATTATTCTTGCCACAATAATTGTTCAGTAAGTGGTTGAGTTCACGCTGTTTTGCAAACAATATAGGCCCTGTCAGGAACGCGAACATGTTTGATTCTGGTCAAGATAGCGTCCCAGTATTTATGTTAACAAATTGAATATTTCAATATCTTAATATTTGCATTCTCTGACACACCGCATTAGCATATTACGTTACGGTGGGCAGCGAACACATTTTTTCACAAAGTACATGCTTGCTCCCGGAGGAACATGAAGTGAAAATACGATACCTGAATAGGTGATGTTGTGTGATGCAGTCGATGCACCGACCACTGCCTTTGACATCTCCCGCAACTCTACGACATCACGTTTGATCCGCCCTACGTCTGTGTGCAACATATCTCGTAGCTCAGTGAATTCTCGCGTTATGTCACGCTTGAACTGTTCGACGTCCTTTTGTAGTGTATTCCGTATCCCACTGATGTCACGCTTGACACCACGCTGGAGCTGTTCGACGTCTCTGCGTAATGCATTTCGCATCTTATTGACATCATGTTTGATATCACGTGTGACGTCACGCTTCAGTTGCTCCATGTTTCTATGCTGCGAGCAAAGCAATGTTGTTCCAGGTTGGACATTCCGTTCAACTGATTATCTGACATGAAGCATCCTGAAAACGTCAACCTAGATCAAAACAGGGATCACCTTGAGGCAACTGCGACAATCATAGGGGCTATCATAGCCATCTTAGACCATCAAAGAAATTACGTTAAAGGTCATAGCAACTGCAGCCATCATGTGGACTATCATATGTCAAATTGGGTCATTTATGTCAACGTCAGCGTCTATCACAGATAATATGTTAAGTCAATTACTACGGTGGCATTCACATATGTCACCATAAGTCATCTTCGACCACCACATAGACAGACCACCTCAGATCACCGTCGACAATTATAGAGACCACTTTAGTCGACATCAACCATCACAGAGACCATTTTCAGCCAACTTGGCAATCATCTCGATCACATTCAAGTCAATTTAAACCATCACTGGAGAGAACGTCTAAACAAACAACACCTCAAAAATCCATTATCAGTTCGATTACTTTTGCTCCTCGCGTTTGAGCCTAATTTCACGAAAAGGCAAACCTACGAAGTATCCCCGTGACATGCTAATTCGTTTATGCATATATGTGCCTTCGTTTTTATGAAATAAACAGAAAACTCAGAAAACAATCAAAAGCTTCGGTAGCGAATTGTTGAACCACACATCTGAGTTATCGTGACATCCGGAAAAGACTGTAGCTTGAAAATCTCGCGTGATCGATCGATGTGTGCCTGGATGGCTGTTCGGATTCTGCACGTGACCGCCCAGTTTAAACAAATGGCGCCAGCTCTAGCCAACGCAATCGATTTTCGTCTGCTACCCGGTGTAACGCTGATTGGTTGTTTATACGATAAAAAATAATTAATTATTCTTTTATTAAGCAAACTGCGCTTATTACTTGACCTATTTATATAGAACGCGACTGGACATGAAAGAAAAGGATTGGCGAATGGCAAAACGAAATGATTGGGAAGCTCTAAGTCCAATGAAACCATCACAAGAACAACTCAAATCAACAAAAGCAAGTGTATGCATGCATCGCTTCAAATCAACGACGACTATTCATTTGACTACCAAAAGTCAATACTGACCACCACAGACATGACCTTAAATCGCCTTAAAACATACCATGAATATTCTTTTCCATCAACTCTATCTCGAGTATACATTCCCAAAGTAAATATTTACTCAAAACCTTGTAGTAAATAACTGCATCGCAGTTTTGCTAGAAAGACGCAATACTCAGTTGGCCACACCACTGTACGGTTGTCTTTGCTATTTCACTTCCACTTTTGAAAACGATTCAACAACTCTTGTTAGTACGATTTGGCTTGTTATTCTTATGTTTATTGTTTGCCGAAAACACACGCGCACCACATGCACACTCATTTTACACAGTCTTACGTTACTAGTAGTAATTTATTAGTAGCATTATTACTACTACTACTACTACTAATAATAATAATAATACCACTACTACCACTACTACCACTACTACTACTACTACTACTACTACTACTACTACTACTACTACTACTACTACTACTACTACTACTACTACTACTACTACTACTACTACTACTACTACCACTACTACCACCACCACTACTACTACTACTACTACTACTACTACTACTACTACTACTACTACTATTACTACTACAACTACTACCACTACTACCACTACCACCACCACCACCACCACTACTACTACTACTACTACTACTACTACTACTACTACTACTACTACTACTACTACTACTACTACTACTACTACTACTACTACTACTGCCACTACTAGTACAAATAACAGTTCTAGAAGGGTATCAGCCTGTACAAATGAAGCACGACTTACCTTGCAAGCAGCAACGTCGGCTGGCTTTCAAATGACGGCTTCTACTAGATTCGGGCGACACAATGTTTCATACAGACGCAAATAGCAAGAATGACATTTGGGATTAAGCTAAACGATAAAATATAGGGCCTTGACCGTATCACACAGTTATCTGCCGTGGTGTGTCCTGCTGCCTGTCCCGTTTACTCCGGAAGCAACATCATGCTGTTGAAATTGATATAAATGACGACTCATTTCACTAATTTGATAGCAGTAAATTATGCATTAAAAACCAATTCTCGTAATGAAACTGTGTTGTACGCTACGCTCAATTGACATTTAGAACCATGATTTTTCTATTGAGCGTGAGTCGCTCCTAGCTGCTGGCCCTTCACCCATACCAGGTGATATTGACATTTCTACCGTGGATGTCACAAATCAATTCAAAAAATCTAAGGCTAATAAAGGTCCTGGTCCAGATGGCATTCCAGACCGCTTACTTAAAGCGTGTGCAATTGAGTTAGGTCCGGTATTTCAGCCACTGTTTAAACAGTCTGTGGATATAGGTGTGATTCCTACCATCTGGAAAACGTCTATTGTGGTACCCGTCCCTAAAATATCATCACCGTCAGAGTTAAACCACTTCAGACCAGTGGCCCTAACGTCAATCGTCATGAAATGTTTTGAAAGTCTGATTTTGTCTCACATTCTCCCACATGTTCAATCTCAACTGAACCCACATAAGTTCGCTTACCGTTCCAGATGAGGCACTGACGATGCAATAGCTTGCCCTCTACACAAACTATTTGAACACATGGAGACAGCTTGTAACTATGCTTGAATCTTATTTATAAATTTCAGTTCAGCATTTAATACAATACAAAGGCATGTCATGATTGATAAACTACAGAAACTAGAAATTCCAGCCGCACTTGTTCACTGGGTTTTCAATTTCTTAAGTAATCGCCAGCACTCTGTTCGAGTGGGTGACAGAAAGTCACCAGTGCTTGTTAGCAACACAGGTGCGCCTCAGGGTTGTGTTCTGAGTCCATTTTTGTACACCTTGTATACAAATGACTGTCGGAGTGTTGATCCATCTACCCAATTTGTGAGGTTTTCGGATGATACAGCCATGCTCGCTCTTTTTTGTGATTTTGCCTCATACCAGTCATATCTTTCTTCAGTGGTACGTTTCTCTAGTTGGTGCAGTAACAATTTTCTGTATCTGAATGTTTCCAAAACGAAAGAAATGTGCATCGACTTTCGTCGTAATAGAACTGTCTTTAGTCCTATTGTCATCAACGGTGAACCTGTGGAACAGGTTGATTCATTCAAGTACCTCGGTGTTATGATAGATGAAAAATTGTCATTTACAGAGCATGTTACAGCCGTGCAAAAGAAGTCTCAGCAGCGACTGCACGTTCTTCGAAAGTTACGAGCTTTCTACGTTGATCCTCTACTTCTTCTAAGCCTTTACCGTAGCATAATTGAGCCTCTCTTAACCTATTGCAGCATTTGTTACTACCCTGCTCTTTCTGTGAAAAACCGTAACAGGCTTCTGAAAATATCACATGTTTCTGCCAAGATCATTGGTTTACCTACACCAAAGCTCTCCGAAATAATCGACCATGCAATTTGGAAGAAAGCTCGTGCTGTCGCTACTGAGTGTGATCACCCGCTCTCTACGTTTTTCCATGTACTTCCGTCTCAAAGGAGATATCGTTGTATAACATGTAAAACATCTCGCTATAGCAGGATTTTTG